>NW_023590825.1:1868713-1993390 GCF_014843425.1 Jatropha curcas
AAGAGGAAAAAGATTTCCGTTTTCAAGAAATATGAAAAAGAGAATTTTTACGCAGGCTCAGCAGTTTTAATGGTAAAGGGAATTAGTGGCTACAGAAGCCGAAAGGTGTAAAAAAGTTTCTGGAAGGCCTGAAATGATGAGATTCAGATGGGAGTGGTAAAGCTTCCAAGATTCAGAGATGTTCTCAGGCTTTGGTAGAATGGCAGCTCAGTGAGATAGAGCGAATTCAAGGCGCCAGTCAGCAGTACGCAGGCCCCGCCAGCGGACTCAGCAGAGGAGATAGACCAAACTCAGAGGTGTGCACCCAGTAGTTATCAGTCAGAAAGCAAGAGATTCAGAGGTGCTAGTAGTTCAGCTAGTGCTAGACCTTCCTTTAGCCAAGGCGTAGCTAGGGGTGCTAACATGCCAGCGGTATCAGTTGTGGCTAGTTCTGCCAGTGGTATCACTCGACTAAAGCAGCGATCAAGCCTCGACTACAGGGGTCTCCAGGTCCATAACGAGCATCCCACTCAAACCTGAAGGCCTTAATAAATCCTAGACAAAACCAGATGTGGAGAAATCCAACATAATAGTTTTCAAGTGGGTCCTTACACCCCTCATCTTAATAGATCAGAGTGGATGTGCTAAAGCAAGAAAGACAGAGTCCAAGAATTAATTTCTAAATAGGCGTTTTATACATGCATAAATTAATTGGACATGGTCCAAAAATTAATTTCTAACCACACATTCCATACATGTAGCAAAAATTAATTTGACACGGCCCAAAAATTAATTTCCAACCACACATTCCATACATGTAGCAGGAGTTAATTTGACACTGTAAGTCCTGATAGGCTATACACAAGAGGGGGGGGGTGAATTGTGATTTATAAAAACTTAAACTTTAAAGACCTTTTTCAACCACAGCAGAAGCACAATAGTTTCAGATAATTTTGCAGATTTAAAATCATATAACTCACTTAAGTAAAAAAGATTATTCATAATACTCAACCAATCAATAAGTCTAAAAATAGCTCACTAAATTGGGAAACTCTGTAACTCAGAAACAGTTTCAGTTTGAAGCAATAATAATCATAAAGATTCAACAACTTAGAACATAGAATTGTGGGTCCCGAATATGTATGGCACAACCCAAGAGGGGGGGTGAATTGGGTTTTCTAAAAATAAAAAATTAGCTTTAAAAACAAAACTCAGAATTAGCGGCGAGATTTTCTGGGTAATATGATATCAGCCATGACAGCAAAGAGATTAATTCAGAAGGGTTGTGAAGCATACTTGGTATGTGCATTACACGCAGAGCAAGAACAGTCAAAAGTGCAAGAAAGTGCAAGACATACCACAGTGTGTGATTTATCCAAGATGTATTGTCCAGAAGAGGTTTTACGCAGGATTTACCACCAAGGAGGGAAGTGGAGTTTAACCAATAGGATGTTCTATCCTGGAGCAGCACCAGTATCATTGGCACATTACAAGGAATGGCACCAGCAGAGGTTAAAAGAGTTGAAGATTCAAGCTGCAGGAGTTATTTAGACCAAAGGCTTATCAGACCCAGTGTATCACCTTGGGGAGCACCAGGTATTGAATTTTGTAAAGAAGAAAGATTGGAATCTTTTTAGATTGTGCATTTGGACTACAGACAACTGAACAAACTGACAATCAAGAAATAAGTAATCCATTGCCTTCGCATTTGATGAATTTGTTTATGATTCAATTAAAGGGTGCAGTGTAATGTTTTCTAAAATCGACCTCGGTCGGGATACCAATCAGGTGGCGGATAAAGGAAAGAAGAATATCGCTAAGACTACAAATTCAGGACCCGATATGGTCACTAATGAAATTTTTAGTCATGCCATTCGGGCCTCACAAATGCACCATCCGGCGGTTTTTTCATGGAACCTCATGAACCGCTGTGTTCAATTCATATTTTAGATCAAAGTTTTGTGTGGTGTTCATAGATGAACATTTTGGTCTTAACTCCAGAGACAGGGTTGAACATGATAAACATTTTTGCGTATCGTACTTTCAAGACATTTGAGGGATAAACAGCTTGTATGGCCAAGCTCAGTACAGTGTGGGAGTTTTGGCGGAAGAAGTTTCCTTTCTTAGTATCATCGGAGGGTATCAGAGTGGATCCTAAGAAGATTGAAGCTATTGTTAATTGGAGACCACCCAGAAATGTTACAGAAGTTCGCAGTTTTCTGAGTTTAGCCAGTTATTACAGAAGGTTCGTAAAGGGATTCTCTATCATTTCATCACCTTTAACAAAATTATTGAAGAAAGCAGTTATATTCCAATGGGATGATAGAGGTCAGCAGAGTTTTGACACTTTGAAGAAAAAGTTGACAGAAGCACCAGTGTTGACCCAGCCAGTGTCAGGTAAAGACTTTGAGATTTACAGTTATGCTTCTCATATTGGGTTAGGATGTGTACTTATGCAAGACAGGAAGGTGGTAGCTACTTATGCAAAAGACAGGAAGGTGGGTTAAGCATTATGTCTCCAGACAGTTTAAAGCCACATGAATTGAATTAAAAATCGCAACCCATGATTTAGAACTGGCAGCTAAGCCATTGTTCTAGCATTCAAAGTATGGCGGCATTATCTGTATGGTGAGAAGTGTTACATTTATACAGATCATCAGAGTTTAAAGTACTTACCAACACAGAAAGACTTGAATTCAAGACAAGGGAAGTGGATGCAGATTCTGGCTAATTATGATTATGTCATTAATTATCATCCGGGCAAAGCTAATGTGGTAACTGATGCCCTTAGCCGGAAATCATTGTTTGCTTTGAAAGCAATGAGAATTAGCATGGAGTTGCAATAGCAGGGAATTATTCTAGCACAGATGCAAGTACAGCCATCTTGGGTTCAGGAAGTTGTAGAAGCACAGAAGAAAGATGCACAAACAGCACTATGGGTGATGGGTGAAACAAGTAGCAGGAAGATCATGGTGGGTTTTTAAATTCAGATTGGATAACTAGTGGAGGTTTATTCTATGAAAGACAGAGTTGTTGTTAACCGGCAGAATAGGAGAGCTTAGACAAAAGAATTCTGCATGAAAGCTCATAACAGTCCAATATACAATGCACATCCCGGTAGTACCAAGAATGTAGTCAAGAATTTTGAAGAAAGGCTATTGGTGGCCGGGCATGAAGAAAGAATCGGAAATGTTGTAACAAGATGTTTAACATGTCAACAAGTAAAAGCAGAAATCAATTGGCCAACAGGGTTTGCTTCAATCCAATAAACAAGTGGCCAAACAATGGAAGTGGGATCAGATCACGGATCGATTTTTTTACTGGTTACCTCAGACGCATGTGTAAGCGAAAAGCATGATGCATTAATGGGTGGTTGTGGACAGATTAACTAAATCTGCAACACTTTTTACCAGTTAGGATGGATATTTCCTCTAGAGCAGTTAGCAGAAATTTATGTTAGAGAATAGTTTCTGACTACATGGGGAGTTTCCATCATCCATTATATCTGATCGTGGATCCAAGGTTTACAATCGAAGTTTTTTGGGGTAAACTGTAGGAAAGCATTAGGACGAAATTGGCATTTCAGCAGCTGCATTCATCCTCCAAACAGATGGCCAAATCAGAGAGAGTCATACAGATCCTGGAGAGACAATTGAATGAAAGAGCATGTTTGTCATGAGAATTTGAACGGCTAGTTGGGAACAAGTAATGTACCTCTCATGGATTTGCCTACAACAACAGCTATCAATCGAGCATTAAAATGGCACCATATGAAGCATTTGATGGTAGACAAATGCAGGCACCTGTGTGTTTGGACAGAATTTAGTGAGGAAGAAGATTTTGGGTCCAGATTTGGTTAGAAGAAACTGAAGAGAAAGTGGAGATCAATCAAAGTAAACGGCTGAAAGAAGTCAAGTGAAATCCGACAAGAAAGTCTTATGCTGATTTAAAGAGAAAGGATATTTTGAGTACTCGTCGGTGATAAAGTATTTCTGAAGTTTCAACCAATGGAAAAAGAAATCCAAAGGCTAAGGTTTGGACGAAAGGGTAAGCTTAGCCCTAGGTTCATTGGTCCATACGAGATTGTTGAACATGTAGGACCATTAGCCTATCGCCTAGAGTTACCTTCAACCTTAGATCGAATTCATAATGTCTTTCACGTATCCATGTTAAGGAGATACAGATCAGATCCATCGCAAGTGTTATCAGCAGAAGAGATTGAAATTCAGCCGGATCTCACCTATGAAGAAGAACCAGTTCAGATCTTAGCCAGAGAAACTAAATAATTGCGGAACAAGAAGATAGCATTGGTGAAAGTCCTTTGGAGGAATCATAAGACAGAAGAAGCAACTTGGGAATCTGAAGACACCATGCGACAACAGTATCCGCAGTTGTTCAGTTGTTCACAACAGGTAAACTTCGAGAACGAAAGTTTTTATTTAGGAGGGGAGAAATTGTGACATCCTACCGAGTCGAGTTCCTTTGCATAGTCGAGTCCTTGCAATAGATTCGAGTTAAAGTCGAGTTGACCAAACCCGGTTGGGGTAGAATGGGATTAATTAGTGGACCTTAACTTGAATTGAGAAGAAAAAGAGCAAAGTGTAAGGATTAGGATTTTAATGGCATTAAAAAGAAACAAGCTTTGGGGTATGTAAGTTATAGCTTTTTGACAATTGAGGTAATCCATTTAGTAAGTTTTCCATCATTTATTTGATTTTGTGATGGCCTACCCGAGCATCATCAGTTCACTTTCCCAATTGTTTATCTTTAATCGTCATCTTCTTCATCTCCTTCAATTTCCTTTATTTCTCCATCCATTTTAGGCAACGCCAATATCTCTCCAAGTAAGTAAGAATTACTGTGCAGCTTATTGTTATCAGATCTCTAATTTGAGTGATATTTGTAAGATAAGTTGTAAGAAATTTTGATGTGTATAGGGAGAAGGGAGTTCAAAGGAGTGTAGAAAAGAGAAAGCTAAAGAAGAGTTCAAGCTTTTTGGAGTTAAAGGTTTGGATATCTCTTGATTTTTAATTTATTGTCTTGCTGAAGAATTTGTGTGGGTGGTATGCTATTGAGCCAATATAATTGGCTTTATGTTGGAGAATGGTAGTGTAAGAAAACAGGGGAGGTATTGAATTTATTGTTTGAAAATAGGGGAAGGACTTCATCTTGATTTTGACCCTAGTTTAATGATGGAATTAGGAAATGTCAATAGAAGAGTTATTTGTTTCCTCTATGGTGTTAGCTTTGCATCATGGGTTTTTGAATCACCCAAATTGGATTTGTATATTGAGAGATATGACCAAAAGAGTGCAGACTGCGCAGGCTGGAAACGCGTCGCGACCTGGCACTACGTAGGCTGGAAGCACGTCGCGTGCTCGCGACTTTGCACTGCGCGCACGTGACTTCCACTTCAAACTCTCTGACTCTCAATTGGCACATTACGCGCTCGCGACTCTCAAGTGCGCGCTCACGAAGTTGGCCCTTGGCCTGGAAGCGCTCGCGACTTACATTGCGCACTCGCGTAGTTGGCATGAAAACTCACTGTCTCTCATTTGGCACACTACGCGCTCGCGACTTTCAAGTACGCGATCGCGACTTGTGCCTGAGAACACACTGTCTCTATCTCGCGCTCGCGACTTTGAAAGACGCGCTCGCGACTTTGAAAGACGCGCTCGCGACATGTGTTTTCATGCACTTTTGGACTTCTTTTTCAATGCCATTGTATTCCTTTACTCAACTTATATGCCACCAATCAATTTAACACAAAAAGACAACATTAGAACATGCATCAAAACAACATGCAAGCATGCAAATGATGTGAAATGAGGTAAACACAACTTGTAATTGTATTCTATGCAATTTTATACTTGTGACATACCAACATTATGCTCCATGGGGGTTAGGTAGAAACCATGTAGATAAGACCATGTCGCGACATAGGATAGCAGATCTGCGCCTCATACAGTTTGTTACTCCGGCTACAGGCCGTTGAGTGGAGTGGATATGATTATATGAGCCATAGCAGCCAAGCTACAGGCCGTTGAGTGGATATGATTATATGGGCCATAGCAGCCAAGTATACAGTATTCATCCAGTTTATACAGTTTTCTTATCACCTCGATTTCGCTATAACCTTATGGAGCCATACAGATATCTGGACATAACATTGCATAAATCATACAGATAAATGAAAGATATCATGATATGTGTGCTGTGCCTTGTGTGCCTACATGATTCTTTATATACAAGTATGTGCTTTATTGTTTCTTTCCATGTTGAGATATCCACTGAGCTTTATTTGCTCAGCGAGTTACCTGTTTAACTCGCAGGTTTTGAGACTAGTCCATAGAGGGTCCGTTTAGAAGGGAGGTCGTCTATACAAAACTTAGACTCATGCCCTCTTTCAGTCTCGTAGACAGCAGCAGCATCGGTCTAGAGGTAGAACTACAATCTCTCCCTCATGTTATATCTATTGTTATGGCATTGCTATACATAGGGCATACTGAGTTTGGGGGCATCCCATAGTAATCGAAGTGTTCTGTTAATACTAGTATTATGCTTGCCTATAAAGACTTCGTGATTCAACCACTCCTTATGTATATACAACCGAAACATCAGTTACTTAATAATTCCCTCACTGAACAGACTCTCAGGCAGACAGTCGATCCACTTAGAATACTTCGATTGTATTAGCATTACCTGGAATCTCATCAGATGCTAGTTAGTGTATACATCAATGCTTGTACAAGTTCATGTACTTCAGCCATGTCAGTTCAATTCAATGAATCAACCATGTTTACTAGCATGATGAGATGATAGTGCGTCTTACTGTCGTCAAGTGTAATATATTCGGGCTACAAGGTGGCACCGTGAAGGATGTAACATAGCCTTCATTAAAGAGTGTAGCCTCATTAAGAGATGCCAACAAGTATTGCAACACAATTTTGGGGAGGTTATCGAAAGCTCGTGGATGCATGAAGAGCATGTTAATTTTGTCTGTTGCGATTGCCGTGGGTGCTGTTATCATGTTCGGCCAGAACTCGCAATCTTCGAACTCGTAAAAAGAATTGTGTGCTGTTCTCAAGTTACAAATCTCTTAAGCTCATTTGGGAGCTGTTCATAGAGCAGGCAATGCCCAATTCCTGTCAGTCTCACTAGAAGTCACTATAGCCCATCCGAAAGGTGTCAAAAGGTTAGGATTATAAGTCATAACCCATAAAGAAAACTAGGAACAGGAGCAGCATCAGTAGCAGTTGTGTCTGAATGGAGTGTCGCGATAGCAATAGCAGTAGCCAGCCGACATGATGGAATGTTTGTGTTTTAGTTTTTAGTACTTCAAGCTTGGGTTAGCAACACTTGTTAATCCTTTGTAGTAACTAATTTATATTGGTTTTTGCTTGTTAAAGTTTTGAACATGAAAATGGTTTTACAAATGTAAATGAGTTGTTTTAGGAATGAACTTTCAAAGTTATATTCCTTTTTTTTCAAAAAAAGGAAAGAAAAGAAAGAAAGAAAGGCTTGCATTTGATCATATTTCAAGAAAAAAAAGCAAAAACCAAAATTTGCTATGTTGGGACGTTGGACAGAATTAACCTTGGTGGTGGACTTTTATATATTTCCAATTTATTAAATATTTCAAACTTTATGGTAAAAAATAACAAAAAAAAAAAAAAAAAAAATAAAATATATAGACATACATAAAAATATAATAATATATAAGAAACACAAGAGGAAAAAGATAAAAAAAAAAAAAAAAAAAAAAAATCTTTTAGCAGGTCTAAATATAATTTTGCCAAGGGAGTGGTGATTAATGACCGAAGAAAATATATACTTTTGCGGATATAACGATTATACTAATATTTAATGTTTAGAGATTTAAGCAAGTGAATCACAAAACATTACTTCTCTTTTAATTTTTAACGTTTGATGGAAAATTAATAGAATAATTAAGCTAATTTTATCAAACAAGGTTGTTGCTAATACCGCTAATACCCCTCTTGAACAAAAACTTCTTGCTTCGTCATTATGTATGTGTATATATAGGGAAGTATTATTTCCAAAGCAGAGATCGTTAAAGCCAGAGCTTACTATTTTGACAAAATTATCCTTCTTTTTACATCTTCCTTTTATTTCCCTTTTGTTTCTTTCACTAAAAGAATTACATTATTGGGCCTTTCTTCTTTATGCTAATAATTTTAAATGGCTGTAAACAGCGAGAAGATTGAACGTAACTAAGATTCAGATATTCAACATGAATTTCAATTGAAAAAAAACTGGTTAAGATACTCCAAATATTTAGTTAGCAATTCTGTTCAGAAATCGGACAATGAATAAATCCACAACCATGGATGGAGGAGATTAAGGCTCCGTTCCTTTCCTAAAAATAATTTACATTTGGAAAATATTTTTCAAGAAAAACATTTTCTCAAATGGCTTATTTTTCATTGTTTGATTGCAATTTGAAAATTAGTTAAAAATTATTAAAATTTTTAACTCATAAGATTATAAATTTCGTATTTTAAAAATTTTATTATTAAATATGAGAATAATGGAAAAAAAGGTAAATTATAAAAATTACCGGGAACGATGAGTGGCAATAGTGGCTACTGATGATTAATAAATTAACAAAATATGGATTTATAAAGTAATAATAAGTTTTTCAAAATCTGAAAAATATTTTAACCTCTTGAATATAAAAAGTCATTTTTTTTTTTAACCAGTAAAATAGTTTCCGTAGATTTAGTTTTCCAAATGTCCCCAATAATAAAAAATTGTGAAAAATATTTTGCTAAAAATTATTTCACAGCAACAAAACTGAGCCTAATTGTAAGTATTTTTACAGGAGAGGGAGTAGGAAGGAAGAGTTGCTTTCAAAGTCAAAAAGAAAAAAAATAAAAATTATTAATAGAGATAATGGAGTAAGGTACATAGATTTTAATTGAAGAAAAGGGTGGAGGTCATTTAGAGAGAGGAAAATGGAGAACATGAAAGATCAAGAAATTCCATTTAAACTCAAAGTATAAGCATCATCATCTACAAAAATTATATTCTAAAAACATAGTAAAAGAACACTACGAGGGAGGAAATAATAAAACGCGGAGGTGAAAACGATGTCTGTCACTAAAACTAGATAAATTTTAAATCAATTCTCTTGTCCTAAACGAACTAAGGAGACAAAAGGAAGTAAATAAAAATGTTAATTTTGTCAAAATATTAAATATTACTCTAGCTTTAGTAATCTCAAATATATTGTATTATGTAAGATTCCAAAGATATAAAGTTCTATTAATTTTAATTAGTTATTTTATTAAATATAATTTATTAATTACAATTTAAGAGAATTAATAATATATTAAGTGACAATTTATATAGTTTTTAATTATATGAATAAATTATTTAATTTATTAATTTTAATGATAACAGTTATTTTTATAAATTATTTAATTTATTAATTTTAATGATAACAGTTATTTTTTGTATTAAAACCAAAATGAATTAATTTAAAATATATCGAATTTAGGATTGATAGACTTAAGCCCAAGCAAGGAGTTAATAATTTTACTTAAACAATCCATTGGCCAATTATATATACATAAAGAAAGTTTACGAGTCACACAAAATTAGATCATAAATAATGAATTGTCACATGTCCTAACCACCATATTGCAACAGGTGTTACAGGACACTCACGACGATCTCATTCTTTTTTTTTTTTTTCCCCCTAAATAATTTAGAACCCCAAAATAAAAAATAAAAAAAAACGATAGAAAAGAAAAATAAAAACTGAAAATTTAACAGAAAAAAAAAAAAAACGGAAGGGAGTAGCAAATTAAAACGATAGAAAACATGGATTCTGCTTTTAGCGCAAACATTTTCATAAACAATCACGTGGAAGGATTTTATTTGGCATGGTGCCAAAACTTAATTCCAATGTTTTTTTTTTTTTTTAAACTACCCGTATCCGAATACTATATCAGAGAATGCTTAATTCAGGTTGGAGTTTAGTCACAGCTAAAACTTTTCACCTCTCCCTGCAGATGTGTTTAGTGAAAATCGAACCGATAATTCTTCTCACATGCCTAGTCTGCATTGCTAACTAAGCTACAATCCGTAGGTAATCTAATTCCAACGTTACCACCATGAGCCGTGCAATTTTTTTTTTTTAATTCTCTTTTTCTAATCAGTCGTACCCCCAAAATTGCTATAAATATACTCACAATTTGTTCACTGTCTATCCACTCTTCAACTAAACAATATCACTTTTTTTTTCTTTCTTTTAGTTTTAAATGAGAGAGATGAGAAGCCTCAAGTCCGATTCCCTGTTGTTAGTCCTTTCAGTGCTACTGAATAGCGGCAGCAGATAATTTTGCTGATTTTTTTTCTCAAAATTAGTTTAATTAATTGTTATTTGTTTATAATTTGTTAACAGGCAAAATTTTCAAAGCTTCATCCTTCAGGTAAATATAAACAACCTAATTAAAAAATCAGTATCTACTAGAATTGGTAGAAATTTTTAGATAGATAAGAATTTAGATATTTCCTTTTTACTATAAATAGTTGATTTGTTGAATTGATATTTTTGAACTGGTGACTTTTAAAATTCGAAACAAGACCGGTCTTTTTAGTCATTTAGATTCTATTTATGATATAGACATAAATCACAGTAACTTTCAATTTAAGTCTCTTAAATAACAAAGTTTGATCTTTGTGAATGAAGAAAATTTCCGTCAGGAGTGTGCCGTTATGGGCCTGACATGGCACGAGCAAGATTAGACTTAATCTAATGGACTAGGAGCACCTGTGATATAAATAAATAAATAAAAAGTTTACTCAATTGTTTTTTTTTTTTTTTTAACACTATATTTGCCACAGACTGCAAACCAAGATGTAGTTATAGGTGCTCAGCAACATCATACAAGAAGCCATGCATGTTCTTTTGCCTAAAGTGTTGCTCAAAGTGCCTTTGTGTTCCACCTGGGACTTACGGTAACAAACATCTATGCCCTTGCTACAATAATTGGAAGACCAAGGAAGGAGGACCAAAATGCCCTTGAACTTACACAAGCGTTTCATTGTTATTTTTATTTTTAAATCCCAATGCATACTGTTTATGCTATAAATGTACTTCTTAATATTATACTTTTTTTCTTAGAAAATTGAATTATCATGAAGAGCTGTTGGGATGATTTCATTTCCAATATTTATTTTTGCATTAACTATTTATGTACTGTATTAGTCTAAACATGCATGGGGCATTCACAGAGGCTAGAGGACCTTTTACTCCATCTCAATGGATGGAGCTTGAACACCAGGCCTTGATCTATAAATACATAACCGCTAATGTTCCTATACCATCTAATCTGCTAATTCCCACTAGAAAAGCTCTTAATTCTGCTGGGTTCTCTAGCTTTTCAGCTGGACTCTTCTTTTCCCCGTCTACCCTGCGTGGGTTGATTGACTCCTGCTTCCCACGTTTTTTTCTTAATTGATATTTCATAATAATTTATTTTTATTTTCAGACTATATTTGCTGCTAATCTATTTTAAAATTATTGCACAATGAAGGCTCTTCTACGTTGGATCTTGGAAATTTAGGTTATATTTATATTTCTTCACTTTAATCAATAGTCACTTTCAACTTTTACTTCTTCTATTTACACTGTTTTTATTTTTACGTTGTTGATCGTAATTTTTATTTCTTATCTTTTATTAAATATGGATATTCCATGTTTAGTACCTATTAACAGGTGAAATTATATTTTTACGTTGTTGATCGTAATTTTTATTTCTTATCTTTTATTAAATATGGATATTCCATGTTTAGTACCTATTAACAGGTGAAATTAGGGCTAAAATACAAAAATCTTTTGTTTTTCTATTGCATGAAATTTAGACAAGAAAGTCATTAATCTGCATATGTTAATCCATATGAAGCTACAAATTAAAAACAATTTATAAATTAAAAAGGAAACAGTCAATCGTTGGTGAGTTGTAAGAGGTCTCGACCACAAGTGTTTTCATCAATTTAGTGAATAAATAGGAAACAGAGAAAATTAAATATTAATCATATATAATTTTTTGATATTTCTGTGCTTGACAAATAATAATGTATTTCTGTACTTTCTTTGGCTCATAAAAAAAACAAAGGATAGAAACTGACAGGACTACGAATTCTTTGTCGCAAATAACACAATTAAGTTTTTTTTTTTTTATTTAATTTTTTATTTCAAACACAGTTAAAAAAAAAAAAAAAAAAAAAAAAAAAAAGTTGATCCGCTCATCTGCAAAGATCAAAGTAACGTAGAAAGAAAAGCTCCATTGAGATTTTACTTCACCTTTGCAGGAAGGTATGGAATGGGAATTAGTTGGAGATCGTTTACCCTTGTCACTGCAATTCCATACTTTGCGTTCATGTCAAGATCTTCTGGCTGCATTCCATTAGGAAGTTTCCAATCAAAATGATAAAGCAATCGGGCAAGAGGAAATTGAACATTAGATATGCCGAATAATATTCCAGGACAAACTCTCCTCCCGGCACCAAATGGAAGAAACTCAGAAAACTCGATATGGTTTCCTTTAAAATCAATTGAAGAATTAGAATTCTGTCCGGATTGGAATTCTCTCAGCTTCAGGCCAGTAATCAGGATCTCTTACAAACCCATGCTATTATATAATAACTCTAGATTTATGAGGAATGTCGTAACCCATTTAATTACACAGTCTGCCATGTACAATTTCTCTAGTTAGTATGTTCCAGGAGGAACGTAATCTCATAGTTTTCTTTTACAACTAGCTTTTAAGTAGTGTAATTCCCGATGCTTTCTTTCATCCACGTACCCTTTTTTCCACTAAAAAACTTGTCTACCTCAGTTTCGTTACTCTTTTTCATCACGCCGCGATTTTTTGTAATTCGACCATCACCCATACTAACAGTGTTAGCTGATTGTGTCACTACCACCAGACAAGACGTCCTGAAATAGGATATTTAATCATAAAGTTAGTAAGGCAAAACAATATTTTCCATCCAATGGAGAAACTAATGTATTATGTATTATTAAAAAAAAAAAAAAAAAAAAAAAAAAACACTAACCAGGAATAACAGCTTTTATGTTGTTTCATCTGTTAAAAAAAAAAAAAAAAAAAAAAAAAAAACTAACCAGGATAACAGCTTTTATGTTGTCATCTGTTATAGGGTGTTCAAGGTCTTCTTTAGACTGAGCTTGCAAAAGGACATCTATTAGATCTTCTTCTTCATTCTTTGCACCAGATTTAGCTCTTGATGCCCTTCTAGCCCTGTGTTCATCAATAATATTCTGGAATACCCGATCTGCTTCTTTATGAGCTCTCTGTAGTTTAAACCTCGTAGTGCTAATTTTATGAAGCAATTTGATTGAAGGGTATACATCAGAAAGACTAAAACCTCCGGCAGCTTCTATCAATTTCTTGATAGCTGGAATGACTACTTCTTCTCCGTTCCACAGCTTGCCAATAGCTACTCTTTGAATGATATTGTAAGTCACAGAATTGAACATTTTGCTAAAGTTGACTGTTGACCCTGCACGGGAAGAAAGTTCTGTAATTAATTTTGATACTTCTTCTTCTCTTATTAATCCGAATGACTGCACTCGTTTATTAGACAGCATTTCTTGGGTGCAGATTTTTCGCATTTGTCTCCAATAATCTCCGTAGGGCGCAAAGGCAAGATCCGTTGAATTATAAGCCATTATATTTGCTGCAAGCAGAAAGGGTCTTTGAGCAAAAATGTGATCATGGGTTTTCATAACTGCTTTAGCAGTTTCAGGCGAAGAAACAACAATGTTCGTGACTTCGCCGAGCTGAAGGTGCATAATAGGCCCATGCTCTTTGGCCAAGTCTCTCAGACGGACATGGGGTAACGAGGAGCCAGATAAATGATGCATGCTGCCCACTATAGGCAATTTCTGTGGCCCTGGTGGTAGATTTGGAGCTGAGTTTTTTCTGGATTTTTTCCATAATCTTAATACCGTCAAGAGAAGTACTAGGAAGGTGAAAAGGAATGGAAAAGAAAGGAATTGGCTTTCCATGATGAAAATGCCCTAGGTATTGATATGGATTGATGAATTGCTGCAAAATGTTCATCATCCATATTTATAGGATAGTACGGTAACGTATTTTAATTCTAATCATATATTATATTAAGCCTTGGTAGCCGGCTCTCTGCATTCATATTAATTAATATTATGTTGAGGTATTATTATTTTTTCTCTTCAAATTTTGAAAAGTCAATTGACAATGGATTGGTTGAAGCATTGTAAGCGATTTAAAATTTAAACCTTTTATGCTTGTTAATTATTTTTTCATTAAAAGTTGTATATCAAACACTAAATTTCAACAATTTGATGCATGCTTTTAAACATCATATTATATAATTAAGTTCAATCCTAGCTTAATTTAATTACAATGCTTTGTCTTTGAACTAGTGCTCATTTAAGATTAGAAAGATCATAAAGATTTAAAATTTTAAATTTGAAGTCTTGTTATAAAAAATTTTTCGCCGTGTTTTGTTGAAGCTATTAGAGATGCTTGGTTTGTGGATTTGACGAAGTACTTATAGAACAAAATGATTAATTAATTGATCAAGTTTAAAAGAGGGTGATGGATTTCTTGAATTATAACTAATAAAATTACTCAATAAGTCATGGAATGATAATTTACCTCAACTATAATTTATAAAAAAAAAAGGGTTTGTTAATTGCTTTTAGAGTTTAAATTATGTCTAAAGACTAATAAAAAGCCATTTCTTCTTGTTATTATTATTAATGTGGCTATTAGTTATTGAAAATAATGAATATAATAAATCTATGATTAATTATTAAAAGAAATAAATAAATATATGTATATTTATTTATGCATACATATGTCTATTTAATTCTTAAAGTTTTCTGAATGTACTGTGCTTAAGTGGTTTCTGAATTCAAATTTGTCTCCCGTAATTTCTCCTCGTGCTCCAATTTATAATATTAAGAAAGTCCACTGTGTCGTATGGAAAATTCAACATCCTCCTCTACCTTTTATTTAGTTATCCAAGTTCCAAAACGGCAGCTACTAAAGTCAGTCACAACAACTCTGAAGGAAAAACAGATGCATCACTCTATTTTTGGGTTGGAAGGCAACCGAAGCCGGACGCTATTGCAGGTGACTGCTATGGAGGCTGGCCTATCAATCCAAAATTGTAAGTTACCAAGAATATATATTTGGACCCTATTGCACAGAATTAGCTATTTTAATAACCGTCGGCTGTTCTATTAATGTTTTGTCAAATTTTAGAGGAAATAATATTTTATAATATATTATTTCAAATTCTAAACATTAAATTATCCAAAAAATGCTATAAATAATAAAATATAATATTTTAACCTTAGTGAAAAGGTTAAATTATCAGAAGCTAATAGAAATTATAGTTTCATCCAAATTTGTTTGTATGAAATGAGAAATTACTATCAAAATCTCCATAGATCTTTTCAATAATAATCTCCTTTTTGTTATTTATTGTTTTGTGTTTTTGTATCTCCATCAGATAAAAATCAAGATTTAATTTAGATTATTATTAATAATAAATTTATCAAATACAACAAGTTAATTCGCAATAAGCCTAAAAAAAGATTATAGCACGAGGGTGTTATATTTAATTTATTTGCTACATAGTTTTATTTTTTTACCTCTGAGTCTTGCAACGACTTTTGTTGTCCATGTTTATCACACATTGTAATTAAAAATGTATATAGTACAAAAAAAAATTAGGTGTTGTGATTCAACAAAGTCCGGCAAAAAATATATAAAGCAAATATAAAATTAATGGAATTTTATAAATTGAATTGGTAGTTGAAGATTGGTTTATTACCATCCTCTATTTTGAAATTTCAACTCGAAAATATACGACAAGTTCCGTATTTTTTGGAACTTGAAAATAATGAAATATATTTTTCAGCAATTTATTGTTTGAAAACAAACCGAGGAAAATGATAATTCTATTTTATCAAATAAACTCTTACAATTATTGGAAGAAAGCTATCCGTCAGCGAATCCATAATCAATCCAACCAAAGTTGATTTTCAACTGTGTGCGATTATATCATGTTCAAGTAGGTCCTCTGATTTTCAATTTTCCAAAGCAAGACAAAATTGCTTATTTTGGTTCATTGGATTTGCAGCCCCAGTGTTTGATTAAATTCTTCAAGGATGACTGACTGACTTCTGTTTGGTTTGTAAGAAAATTATTGCGTGATACTTTTTGGTATCTGCTTCAATTTGAACAAAATGAGCAATTATATTAAAAACTAGAAATTTCATATGAAGATTAATTTAAGAGCTCCTAAGTAGAGGCAACAGGTCCATGTATGGGTGCGGAGAAAATAGAATGTTGTCTTCATATCAGAAAAATGATAATTAGTAAAATATTAAATAATAAAATTGGTGAAAACTCTTATAGTCGAAAATATTTAAATTCGAGATTTCTCACCATTTACACAAATAAAAAGATCAATCAGACGATACATGATTGATTGTTATTTGATGAAATTATTTAATATTATTGTGAAGGAACAAATAATGGAATGAAGACTTATGCATGATGCATGTGAAGAATTATTTAATATTATTTAATTTTTTCATTGATCTGTCATGTAACATATGCATGAGATGGCGTGGTAGTTTTCAAAGTAGAGTTGTAGCTTAATACGAGTTAAGTATAATTTTTATTTAATAAATAAATTAAACTAAAATTTATTATGCAATAAGTGAATGTTCTATATGGCTAGAAGTCTATATTCTTAATTATTGCGAACTCTATCTTCCTGATTTATGTAATTATAGTTCCATTTATGTAAGATTTATTAAAGTTTCATTTATATAATTATATATATGTGGTTTCTCATGAATAATAAATACACCCTTGTATTCTTTTTCATATTTTGCTTTCTATCTTTTCTCTTTCTTTTCTCTAATTTTATATTATTTTATAACAAAATTAATTATATTTTAATTGGATGTTGATGACACTAACGAATGATTCCGTGGAGTTATATTTAATTCATTGATGATCGATCACCAAATGAATTAACAAGCAAATGGGCTTTTGATAATGATTGTACTGCCTTTGATGGCTTTGAGACTCTTGTATTTGATGGCTTTGAGACTATTGTAACTGTTGTCAGTAGTACAAAGTGTATAATAATCATTATTTATAGTCCCAAATGAAAATAAAAATGAATTAACAAGCAAAGATCAAACCCAACCTATAAGACCAACAACGAATTATTTATAGTTAGAAAGGAAAACTGAATCTATCTCGACTTTAACCATTAGGCTAAGACTTTATGTCCCATGGTCTCTTATTCGAAAACCACTTAAGTCAAACATTAATATATTATACATCTTCCGTTCCATTTTAATAACAGTAAATAGATATTTTATTTTGTTCAATTTTAAGTTTTTATTTGAAATTTTGAGACTATATTAATTTTTCAATTTTATCTATATTTATTAGGTGTCATTTATTTTTATATTTACTTTTAAAAAAAAGACAATTTAGACATTATATTATATATTTTTAGAAAATTAATGAATTTCAATAATTTTCTTAATTCTTGTGAAAAGAGCAAATATTGCTATTAAAGTGAAACGGAAGGAATAATACTCAAAAATATTTTATTCAATTAAAAACCAAATGTGGTTGGACTTTTTTACAAGCTTCGAAATAATTTATTTCATTTATATTTATTTAAAAGATTTAACTCATTTTATCTATATTATATATAAAAGTGAGAATGAGATGAATAATGAGTTTATCTGTAATAACCTTAATAAAATTTTAGAAATCCTAAATATCCTTTTGGATAACTGATAATATTTTGAGTTTATTAAATAACATAAGTTCTTAGTAATTGATAAATTATGATATTAAATTATTAATCAATTGACTTTTTTTAATAATTTTTTACTAATTAATTTAAAAAATTTACATTCAATTAAATATCGGTTACATTCAATTATTTATCAATTTATAATGAATTAATTACTAAATCAATTAATAATTGTATTTATCTTTAATGGTACTTATGAATATTTGTTTAAACTTTAATTTCTATAATACGTGTAATTATTATTTCATTGCAATACCGGAATATGTCCTTAACTTTTTATTTTAAAATGTAAACTAAATTATTATACAAAATAATATAAATATTTCAAATATATAAGAAAAATATATACAATTCCCAAACTATAAAATAACGGTTTACATCTTCAATTATTTTATACATTTACAATTAATCCAAGTAAATTATATTACTAAATCAATTCAATAATTGTATTTATTTTATGGTACTTAGCAATATATTGTTTTAAATCATCATATAAATATTCATAATTAATATCGTGTTATTATTATAATATCATGACTTAATAACCTGTAATATTGTCCTTCCAACTTCTTTACAATTATATATAAAATGATAAACTAAATTATATACACGAAAAAATAATTAAATAAAAAATAATAATTAATCAAATAATAAATACAAGTA
The DNA here is from genome assembly GCF_014843425.1 of Jatropha curcas. The sequence continues at coordinate 1,887,257 of NW_023590825.1, forward strand.
AAAACTAAAGAAAAGATAAATTTAAAAAATATATTTTAAATATAAACCCCACATACCACTTAATTTATATTATTCAAAGAGAATGTACTGCTGGGTTGGATTATTTGATATAAAAAGTGATATTTTCTTTTAAAAAAAGGTAAACTCTATGAACATATTATTTTTAATAATTATATAGCGATAAATGGGATACATTTGAGAATTTATATTTTATTTTATAATATTTATCTATTTTTGTTATACGATTTAAAATATTTATTTAGGAGAGGGATAGAAAGAAAAAGTGTATTTTTTAAAAATAAATTCAATAGAATATAACATAATTAAGTCTTTTAAATTTATTTATTTAAATAAAATAAACCCATAATTTAAAAAATTTTAATCATCAAAATAATTTATTTTCTCAAAAATAGTAAATGTGGTATGGATAGATTCTCAAAATATAGACTACACAATGGCATTTATCCTTTTAATATCAAAATAAATTTATTTTCTCAAAAATGTAATGTGGTTGGATATTTAATATAACACATGATATTTTCTTTTAAAAGAAAAACAGTATGAATGTATTATTTTTTAACAAATATATATGATAATGCGAGATTTGAAAATTTTATAAATTTATTTTTAAATATTTAATTATATTTTATTTTTATTTATTTATATTTTTTTTTGAAAGAGTAAAACTCAAAGTCTTTCATTCATTATCATAAATCTCGGACAAACAATAAGGAATATAATTCCAGATACGTAGGTGCGCAAAACGAATAGAAGTTTGAGCTAGGGTATGAGCCTTTAAGTTCGCTTGCCTATGAATCCATCTACACGAAACCAAAGGGAGGTCTAAAAATAAGTTTTTACAATCAGAAATAATATTCCCCACATCCGATCTGAATAAAATAGAGGAGCTCAAAGCAAAAAATAAAACTTGCGAGTCCATGAAAATAGTACCTCCACACTCAAAATAATTTTGCTTGAGAAATAATAAAAAACTACGAAGAGCTAGAGCCTTTGCAATAAAAGGGTTCATACCACCTGTAAAGTGGCCTGAAACTGCTCGAACAAAAATGCCTTCCTCTGTCTCCATCATCGCTCCAAATCCTTGCATGCCTTCTTGCTCAAAAATAAAACCATCGACAAAAGCTTGCCATGATTGTTTTCCACTGTTGCTAAGACGTTCGGGTGGAAATATTGCAAGCCTCTGCCGACTTGTATTTGAGGATGCACTAGCCATGCTCCTTTGTGCCAACTTTGTATGTTCCCAACTAATCATGTATTCCATGATATTTGAGGATGCACTAGCCTTCATATAAGCTCACTATATGTGCCAACATTTTGTTAGATTCACCAAACTATCTTATAGTATTACTTTTGAGATATCAAGGAATGTATGTCGTAGCTCGACGTGTCTATTATATAATGAGTTCGTAAAGAAGCTATTATTAAATATATGAGACCAACTCTAATATATTCTGGACATACAATCAAAAACTTTGTTGGGATTTTAGTTTATCACCATTAGCAGTACTTGCAAAAGAAGTTAGTAAAAGAAATATTTATGATCACAGCATAGCTTCCAATAACCCTCTTCCTACCAAACTCCCTTATACGTTCACTTATGACCCTTACATAACACTATTGCCTGATTAATATCCTCTTCCCTACCCCACACTAAGGAAAACCCCACAATATCAAACACAATACCAACCTACTCCTATCTCAAATCTCTCCACTTCATCGAGTCAGGCCCATCATTCTTTAAAGAGCCTCCTACAATCCAACATCTCTTTGTCTTTAAGCGGGAGAAAGTCTCGTAAAATATCACATCTGACATACCACAACAATCCACTTACATTCAAAACACACATTGAACATTTGCACCTTTCCCCTCACTACCTTCTCTTCCACCAATATTTGATTATAATTTCCATTGTATTATGACTACCATTATTTAAAAAAATATTTTATTTAGGAGAAGATATAAATACATTATATTTTTATCTTATAAAAATATATCAAATAGCATATACACTGATTAAGTCTTTTCAAAATTTTAAATTTTTACTTTTAAAATTTGTCTTTGTAAAATAATGAACATATGTGTGTGAATGACGACTAATTGAAAATTTTTAATTTTAAAAAATCTATGTAATATTTTTAATTCTTATATTTTAATGTATTCCCATATACACCATATTCCTCAGAAAAAATATTAATATATAAAGTGTGGTTATTGTAGTTCTATGAAAATTGCAATGTTATTATCAAAATAAAATGATAGATATCAACAAAATTAAAATACAGAGAGTGAAAATAAATATAATAATATATTACCTTACCCATAAATAAAGAAATATTTATATATATATCCCTTTACTCACACTTAAGGATAAAACTAGGTCACCTTGTTCATGATTTTTTTATCTATGAACACACTATATGCATATATCTAAATAATTGAATGCCTTAACCCTCTTCTCAACCTTAATATAGTATCATACAGACTAAATCTGTGAGAAAAGAATAACATTCCGAACAAACGGAGATTTGACGTAATTAAACAAATTTAAATTAAAATAGACATAATTAAATAACAATACATCACATAATAATAAAAAATAAAGATGACACATATTCCGAACCTCTAATAATATTTGAACGAACGAGTAATGAATAATGTATAGTTCACATGCCCACCAGGCCACGGTTTAGTCGACACGTCATAAATGACCTAATGTTTTAATAAAATTGGAAATATTATATTGTTTTTTTTTAATCTTGCCACCAAACTATTTAGGGTTTGATCTGTTTTAATAGTCTATAAATTTCATTATTTACGCTCCCCTTTCCGAGACAGGGACCGTCCGAAGAGGAAGTTTTGAGTCGCGGATAATCCAACGACCTATTTTAATTCTTGAGTAAATGTTTCAAAGATATAATACATGTATATCGAAAATTATATTGTTTTTGTTGTTATAAGAAGACGAATGCCATAAATAAGATGCTTTATTTTAACATTATAAAAATTTAAATAATATAAGATAAAAATTATAATCAATATTTAATATTAAAAAATAAAAATAATATAAATAATAAGTGAAAAATGACTTAAAAAATTGAACGAACGAGTATGAATAACGTGTATAGTCACATGCAACACACGTCATAACATGACTAATGTTTATAAATTGGAAGATTATATGTTTTTTTTAATACTTGCACAAAATATTTAGGGTCTTATCTGTTTTAATAGTCTATAAATTTCATTAATTTACGCTCCCCTTTCGAGACAAAGGGCCGTCCGAAGAGGAAGTTTGAGTCGCGGATAATCCAACCATGACCTATTTTAATTCTTGAGTAAATGTTCAAAGATATAAATACATATATCGAAAATTATAGTTTTGTTTATAAGAACGAATGCAAATGTTTGGCAAATAGGTCGAAAGTGTATCTGCCTTAGTTCCTGGCAGGTCTATCCAACAATGACAACGTGGTGATTGCCCATGAAGAAGGAAGACAGTGAAGGACCCGGCCATGGCCATGAAGGTGGATATGCCTTTGCTGAAGAAGTGAGCATCGGATTAGCATGGTGATGTGTTGTCTTTCTCTATTGTGATTATTATTCCAGCAAGCTAACATCTTTCATTCAGTCCAGGCAATTCTCAGTTGGTTCTTGTCACCAATACGAGATGTCCAAATTAAACGGATAAGGAGTTGATTGATTGCTAAACAACAAGACCCTTGGGAATTTCAGCTATAGGTGGAGAAATTCAAAGTTCGTAGTAAGAGACAAGCCAACCAAGCAGCTGATTGGCTCTCTTGTATTCCAAGTCCCCTGTCTATTCTATTCATTATTAGTGACTGTAATGGGCTTCAGCCCTCTTTCATCTCATCAATATGTTGATCTTTCACTTTTATCAGTTTTATTGTCTGCTAGTGTTGGCCCTCACTAGGCCACATCCTTTGCTTGTGGCTGCTATTTCTTCTTCCAACTCTGTGGGACCCATGTCACCCACTAAATTTCCATATATAATCAAAGGTTCAAACTCTGTTTCAACTTCTCCGTGTCAGAGAAACCAGTGCTGCTTTCTTTAGGTCAGTAGTTTGCTCTCTTTGCATTTCTTCATTTCAATACTGTTCTGATTAAATTTTTTTTAACACTGTTCTCTTGTGAGTTCCTTTTATTTCTGCTTCTAGTTGTTATTTTTTATTCAAAGTTTGAAATTTGAGGTTATCATTTTACTGTATCTCGATTTTTATATGCTCAGCTTGCAGTGAAGTTTTTTAGCTCAGAATTTATGGATTTCTGCTGAAGGGCTTGTATTTGCTATAGAAGGAAATTCTTTTTTTGATTGAATTGTGTGGGAAGTCTCTGTAATTTTGAAGGCTTCATGATTTGTTCTTTGTGGTTTATGGTGATAAAACATGTGATTAGCATTTTACCACGATCAGATTCTTGGAAATATGGCGCTTTTATATGCTCTCAGTTAAGAATTTTTCAAGACCAAATTTTGATGCAGAAAGCTCTTTTTAAGTTTTTAATGGTCACTGAGCTCATGCTTGGATCCTGGATTATTTGTTTATAGTGGAAGTAACTGATATTCACAGGCCGATTCTGAAATTATATAAGAACATTTCTAGAATTAAAAATTTTAAGCTCATAGTATGTGAAATGATCATAATCGGGGGTGACTGAATTCTTGAACTTGACTCATGCATGGAGCCTTATGCCAATGCTTTTCCTTAAGCATTAACCAAAAGTAAAAGAATTACTTCTGATGCACATTAATGTCTAATATCTTGGATTTTGAAAAATGACTGGGATACAAGCTCTAGAGCTGATGTAGCCACAAATATGGATGGATTATTTTGCACTTTTTATGGTTTTATTTGACATTTATAACGTCTTAAAACTTGATGTATTTGTGAATCCAATAGTAAGGAAGGTGTTGTAGATAAGAAATCATCTTGGACCACTTGCATAAAGTGGTTTCTGTTCTGCACAGTACTAGTATCTATTTTAATGCAAATGTTGTGAATATGTAGTCTTTCCAATAATTAAAAGAAATTAGATGTGCTGAATTCGTCCCCTCTTTTCATTTTCATGTTCATAAGCATAGATGTATATTGGAGAATTTGCAACAATGGAGTTTCATGAAGTTTTTGTTATCATATCCTCCTCATATGGCCTCTAGGCTAGGAGTATTTTAGAATTTCCTTCTCTTAAGATTTTTCACATATAGTACAGACAGTATTTGACAGTATAAATAATTTTCTTGTTCTCACTTCAGCATTGAGCTGCTGTAAGGAAATGCTGGTTGGTATCAATTTATTTTTGTGTTGATCTTTCCCATGGCACTTAAGGCAAGCAAGATTTCAAGCAGTGCTTTTGTGACTCAGAGGACAAGTACCCCTAGATCAAATAGAGTTATATTTTCTTTTGCCAAGTCACCGCCACAAAGTAAGTTACAACCTATAAATCAAGGAATTGAGCTGTGGCAACTAAGCAGTGCACATCTCTTGACAACAAAATTGGTTTCAAGTGAGAATTTGTGGGGAATACATGGACAGCCTGTTAGTTTCACTGTCTCTCGGAAATCTTTTGCATTATGCCAATCAACGCGAACTCCTGGAACTGAAGAAAAAGAGTGTGTTAGACCTTACAGTGATTCTTCTGATGTTTCCAGGTCATATTATTTAATCATTTATAGTTTAACCTTAGCCAAATTATATTTCTTGCTAATTTATGCTTAGGTTCCTTTTCTTTATATAATTTCTATGTATGGTTTATTTCTTTTTGTTACTGTTTTGATGTTGAAGTAAATGACTACTTTCATTTTTTTTTCACACCCAAAAGGATGTACTGGTATGATATATGACTAATGGTGCACGGTGTTATAACATGGATAATTATGTTGGAATAGCAAGTCCGACCATCTAACATGTGAAACAGATTGGTCAGTCATAGTATTGTGCTATTACTCCTTAGTCTCCACTCAAGTTGTGATTGGTGAAATATGTTCAAGATACAATCGGGTTTTAGTTGCACCATTTGTGAAAAGGAAAGCACAATCGAATTTGTTTATACATGTGTGGAAGCAGTAGGACCAAATGCTAAAGTAATGAAAACTTCATGTTTGCTTCTGCAAGCTGAAGCATAATGTGAACATGCATGCATGCACATGGGCCTTTTGGAAAAGATAGATTCTTTTGTTAGTCTTGAGATTGTTACTGCACAAGCCATCATATCCAAACATGCTAGAAACGATGCCTACATGGAGAAATGTCTTTCCTGCAAAGTGCATGTGTACTCATTTCCAGACAATAATATTGTCCCCCAAGTTAGTTGAAGAACTTCACACATTTAATATGCAGTTTTGCTGACTTCTGAAAATTACTTGCTTAAATTTTTGTGATTATTCTCTAGTTTTGAAGTGGTCTTGATGATAATCCTCACTTCAAAAGTTAAAACCTAAAGGTTTAATAAACTGGAAGTGATAAAATGCTATGCATTGAATAGTTAAAGATGTGATCTTAATTTTCCATGGTGAAGTAACTGATTCGGACAACTCTCAGTTATATAAAAACTTAACTTTATACTTGCTCATGCACAAAATCTTGCATTTCCTTTTGGTGCTTTTATAAATATATTGACCTAAGATATATGAATTAAATATGATTCCTTCAAAGAGAATTTCCTATTCTTTGTCTGCACAACAATTAGATGTGCCCCAGTATATTTGTGGCATGCCTGTCACTTCTCTTAATGGAAATATTCTCAATGTTGTTGTTATGTTCACTAAACCATTTCTTTCTGTTGCTTCCTTTGTTTATGTTTTCCTTATTTTCTAAAGTATTAACCTTCCAAATGATCTATTCATTTGTGTATGGAATAGGAACTAATGCTTCCATGCCCAATGATTCGCTGTTCTATATATCTCCAATTTTGCTGTTGTTGAGCGTTCAGAGACTCAGTTGGAACTTTTAACTGATAATGAACTGTTTTTTACAGCAGTGCACAAAATGGAGAGGAGGAAGATGAGTGCTCCATCATGCCTGGGAGAGTTATTCACTCAAGTCAGGGCTTAGCTGAAGCTTGTAAATTTGTACATAATGATGCAAAATTTGTAAATGAAAGAGCACGCAATGACATTATCTTACTTTCACGGTAATATATTGTGCCCTTTTTTCATTTGATCATAATTAATTAAACTTATCAGTTCACTCATAGCCAGTAGTAACTGTTAGCATTACATGATAAGAATGCTACCAGTCTAGAACATTTCAGAATTTTGAGAAATTATTTAGAAATCGCCAATGAGGTCTGAAATATTCGAAGGTTCTTCATAAATTGTGAAATTTAGGCACCTTTAGCCCCTCTTTACAAAAGCATTTATCTAATAGTTGAAAATCTTCCAAAAACTCCAAGTTTTCTCTTTTCTGCTGAATTGTTCAATTTACTGTTGCTTAAAGAAGTAGAATAATAGTAGCTTGGCTCCATGCACATTTTAATATCATGTCCTCTCTGTTTGAATGTTTTTTTAATGTGTGGATATCTGTATTCATGATTTTCCAATTTATTTGATAGTGGGATTATGAGGTTGGATGCCCGTGTACGCAAAGATTTTGCTATTCTTGGTTCAGGATTTCTTAAACTTGATGGTAAATTCTTTTACCTTTTTTCTAGAATCAATAACTCTTAGCTGAAGGCATTTGAAATACCACCTATCTATTACCATCAGAATTTTGACACCAAAGTACAAAAAGAATTTCAATTCTCCAGAGCATCTGAAATGGGCCTATTATTTCCATTCATTACTTACTGTTCCTGAAGACTTTAGTTTTCTTTAAGTTTGTGGGAGAGAGAATTGCTTTTTAGGAAAGGGGAATCATTGATTTCTATTATGAAGTAGGCAGTCAACTACTAGGCTATTTAGTTGAGGTTTTTCTACATGGTGATGAGAAAGCAAAATGAAAATTCTTCATTTTTTTATGATGTAAAATCTTTCCATGGGGCCTCTAATATGTTTCTCCTTCTCGTCTTATCTTTCTCCTGTGGTAGCTCGAGCGAGAGAGGATACTGAGAAAATTGACCGCAACATGAAGAAAAAAGCTGAACGTCTTCAACATATTGCTAGCGTATGTACATATAGAAATTCTTTTTTCCTTTTTTTATTGTTGAAATCGAAATTCAATTTTGGCTAAATTGAGACAAAGGCTTGTAAGTCAATCCCAAGAAGGCATGGACCAAAGCTCACACATACTCATGGATTACCAGCTTAAAAAATTTTCTAAAACTGTTTTTGATTATCTTATCACTTGCAGATTTTAAAGGACAGAGCCCAATCTAGATTGAAAAGTGCTGCAGATAAGCATTGGAGTGATGGAGCCTTAGAGGTGCCTGCCTCTGTTCTGTTTCCATTGTCTTTTCATCATTGCTTCTTTTAATTAATGATTCACAACGAAACTTGTTTTATATCTCAATACTTCTGAAGCCACATCACGACCTGTTTATGGTAGTACTAACAGCTGCTTGCTCTTGTATTTTATGTTCAAACCATCACCATAACTGCCACATCCTCCATCACCATGTTTCTCAAGTTAGATGTCACCATTTGCACATACAGGTGCATGCCCATGCATAAAAAATTTCTCTCCCTCTCTCTCTCTGTTTTTTTTTTTTAAGTTCACCTAGCCTCATGTGATAGAAAGTATGACAGAAAACAGAGAATGAGGTCACACTTCGCTTCTTGAAGGGATATTTTTATGTAATATCATAGTTCTTATATTACGTAGATCTTATTGAACTAAGATCAATGGAACTTCTAAGGGTGTTTTATTGGAATGTGCTGAATGTCAATATTTGCACATACAAATTGCTGATTCCAGCTTTGGAGATGAGGGAAAAGAGAAAGAAAATGCAGGAAAAGGTTTTATCAAGTTGAGAAAATGTGAAGAAAAAAAATTAACAGAAATGTGACAGTATACAACATAAAAAATAGATCTATGCAGGGGGAGAGATGATTTGCCTTGAAAAAGATGGATAAAAATGGATTAGATCTATGGAGAAGAATAGCTATCGAAAGATTGAATAAACAGTATAAAATAAGCAAAGGAATTGCTAAATTTGAGTGATTTATACACCAGTTCTGATGTTTGCATATTTAAATGTTTTGATGTGTTCCAAAGCGGTCAATATACATTATAAATGATACAACAATTTGATGTAATATACCTTCATGAAACCTCTGGAAATTTTTTCCAGGCTGATTTGCGCCGTGCTGACTTCCGTGCCAAGCAAAGAGCAATGGAAGATGCCCTAATGGCTTTGGAGGTAAGCCCTTTGTGAATTAATTAGCAGCATTGATATGTGAAAGTAAAAATTGTATGGTTTAGGACCAATGGACCTTGACTGCAATTATCTCAACATGGGTTAACTTGCTTAAGTTTTTAGTATTGCAATTATCCTGTAGTAACTGCAAGTATATTTCCTCTTCTTCTTTTTTTTTTTTTTTTTGAAACAATGTTTCTTCTTCTGCTTCTCATTTTTTCTGTCTCCCTCTTGGAATTCATTTTGTCTGTGCAGTTTGTCAAGAATATTCATGATTTGATGGTGAGCAAGTTGTACAAATTGTAAGTTCTTTTGTTAATGGATGTCTTCCTCGTGCCTTTCATTTTTTAATTTTATTTTTCAAGTTCTCCCTTGTTGCTCCAAATTTTTGAACTCCTGAATCACTAATTTCTAAGATGCTATTGAGTACCAGCCCTCTGCAAAGAGAAAAGGGTTCACCATCAGCTAATGACTTTCTTGGACGTATAATGCTTGAGAAAAACGGAAGGAATTTGGATTTCTTCCCTGGAGAAGTTTCTACTGATCGAATTACTGCTATTCAGGTCCTCCTTCTCTCAGCCAACAATATGCAATTTTCTCCCCCAATTCTCTCAGTGGTCATAATGTACATTTGATAATGTACAGGAAGCTTACTGGAGTATGGCATCTGCTTTTTCTGAAGCTGATGGCATTGACTATACTGATCCCGAAGAGGTTTGACACTATGTTTATCTTCCTAATACGGTAGGCAATTGATTTTATTTTGAGTTCTATATTTGCTTATTTATTGCCTCTTTCCTCTTTGGAGCAGCTAGAGTTGTTGATTGCAACACTCATAGATCTTGATGCTATGGATGGTAAAAGCAGTGTATCATTATTGGCAGAATGTTCAAGTTCTCCAGATGTTAATACAAGGTAAACCTACTTGAGCAAATATTTCATGTTCTTGTCAATGCTTCCCCAAAATTGTCTCCAATTATTTGTCTTACCTGGACAATTAACTGCTTTTCCACCATGGATGTTACTACTACTGTTTTCATAAGTATTTTGTTTTATCATAAGTAACATTCACAAGGCATCTAACAATATATATTAAGGATTTAACTCGCAAGTTACTGATCATGCATTGACTGAATTCTGAATCAGTAAGTATAAGCAGAGCATTAATGATCTTCATGGAAACCTAATCCCTTGTTTATTATTAATGAATTTGTAATATATAATTCATTTATTAGATTTTTAAATTTTTTTTCCGTGTATAAAATTGAATTCAATGGGGTGAAATAAACATTTTCAGTCATGCCAAAACATGAATATAAAATTCTAGATGAAAAGATAAAGAATTTTACACTTTTAGCAAACAAAATTTCATTTATGCCAAACAGAGTCTCAAATAATTTTAGACTTTTAGCTTTTGAATACTCACGTAACACCCTCCCCTCGCATCTTTCTTCTTCCCTTTGGTAACTTATTGTTAGTTTTATTCCGTTACAGGCAAGCATTGGCAAATGCATTAGCCGCAGCCCCATCAATGTGGACACTTGGAAATGCAGGCATGGGAGCATTACAGGTTAGTTCTCTTTCTGAAGTTTTTAACTCAGTTGTCATTATCTTCCCTAAAATGGCAGCAATTTGCATTAATGACATTCATTACAGAGGCTAGCAGAAGATAGAAATCCAGCAATTGCTGCAGCAGCCTCTAAAGCAATCTATGAACTTAAAAAACAGTGGGAAATAGAGGAAGGAGACAGTTGGAGGTTTATGATGAATCAAAAATTTGAAGAGGAAGAAGATAACAATGATAACGATACTGAGTAAGAGAAACATACATACACTTAAACTGTAGATATCTATGTAGGATTATGAGTTGCAGGTTAATCCATCTAGTGATCACTACAGGCAATGAATGCTGATGTAATGCAAAAGGGCTCTCATATTCTGATAGTCCTTTACTATATATATCCAAGTAATGTTTAAAGGATTCTTATCTGCTTCCAATTTATTTGTTAAGGTCATTTATGAGTAGGCATCAACTACCAATATTGCACCTTATAAACCCCAAACCCACCCCCCCGCAATTCTTTCCTCTTTGGAGCAGCTAAGAAGTATGTTGTTTGCAACACTCATACAAAGATATCTATAAAGGCAAATAGCCTACTGGACTCGATCACAAGCTAGTGCTCAATCATTGATTGGCAGAAAATGGTTCAGTTCTCCAGAATGTTAATACAGAGGTAAACCTACTTGTAAGCAAATTTTCAATGTTCTTGTCAATGGCTTCCCCACATTGTCTCCAATTATTTGTCTTACCTGGACAATTAACTGCTTTTTCCACCATGGATGTTACTAGCTAACTGTTTTTCATAAGTATTTTGGTTTTATCATAAGTACATTCACAAGGCATGCTAACATATATATTTAAGGAATTTAACTCTGAAGTTATTCTTGATCTTTATACACATCGCCATATGACTGAAGATACCAATGAAATATACAAGATAAAAGTAATAAAAAACAGCCCGAGCATTATTATGAAGTCTGTACCATAGGGAAAAACCTAAATCCCTTGTTTCTATTATTAACTGCAATTTCGTACATATCACTAATTCATTTTATTAAGATTGTTTTAAATTTTTTTTCCGTGTATAAAATTGAATTCAATGATGAAATAACATATTTTCAAGTCATGATCACAAAAACATAGAAATATAATAATATTCTTAGTGAAAAGATAAAAGAATTTTACACTTTTATGCATATACAAAAGTTGTATTTTTATGTCTATACAGAGTCTCTTAATATATGTTTAGACTTTTAGCTTTTTGAATAACTTCACGTAAACCCTCCCTCGCGCATTATCTTTCTTCTTTCCCTTTGGTAATTATTGTTAGTTTTATTTCCGTTACAGGCATAGTCAGATCAGGCAAAAATGCAATTAGCCAGCAAGCCCATCAATGTGGACACTTGGAAATGCATAGGCCATGGGAGCATTAAGGTTACGTTCTCTTTCTGAAGTTTTTTTTGAACTCAGTTGTCATTATCTTCCCTCAAATGCACAATTTGCATTATGAACATTCATTTTGTCAGAATAGGCTAGCAGAAGATTATCCACGGCAACTGTGCGCAGCCTCTAGATCTATAACTTTAAAAACCACACACAGTGCGGAAATAGAGGCAGGAAGACAGTGGAGGGTTTTTATGACAGTAATCAAAAACCCCAACTTTTGAAGAGGAAGAAAGAACTAACCAATGATAAACATACTGAGTATATGGTAGAAAACATACATACCACTTAAACTGTAGAATATCTATGTAGGATATATGAGTTGCAGAGTATATCCATCTAAGTGATCACTACAGGCATCTCGACTGCTGTAGTTAATGCATATACGGGCGTCACATGATCTCTGCCTAATAAAAGTAACATATATAAAATAATATATTATACCAAGATAAATCGATATAAAAGAAATAATTTATATACCTGCTTTGGCCAATTTAATTTATAGTATAAAGAAGTCATTATAATGAGAAAATAAGAAACAGTACCCCAAAAAAAACAAATAACGGAAAATACCGAATAATTAGACAACCTTATAAAAAAACAAAACCAACCCACCCACCAACCACCCCAAAACAGACAAGATTAAGCAATAGGAAAATATAATCTCAGTTATGTGTAAAGAGTTTCATGAGTTCGTGAGTAAGGTAAATTGTTCCAATTGTATATTGTAATGATATTCCCCCCCCCCCCAACACATTAGCTAGAATATAATCTCAGTTATGTGTAATAGAGTTTCATGAGTTCGTGAGTAAGGTACATCTTCCAAATTGTAATTGTAATGATACAATTGCATTTAACTGAGACTATTTTTTATAGTGTTCAATAACATAACGTTTGAACTAACTTTTAGAGGTTAAAATAGTATTTTATAAAAAGTTAACTCAGATAACGTTTAGCTTTTAGCGTTCTGTGAAAAATAACTCAAACAGTTAACAGTTAGATGTTACTAAAATAGTTAATCGTTACTAAAATAACTAGTTCTATTGAACAGACCCGTACTAGAACCAGTCAAGCACCAGCTTTCAAGAAAGCACACGATAGTTCTTGCAAATTCAATGTGGATGGTCCACCAATTGACCTCAAATAGGCCATGCTTGACCAACATCACATATTGAAATGGCAAAATCTGGACTTCAATTGGGCCCAGAAAAAATGGTGGGTCGCATACCATATGGTTAGATCACACCAGTGGTCTTTTTCCATTTTTTCATAATTTTTGATACATTAGAAATTCTAGAATAAAAAATAAATGGAAAAAAAGCTCGCTAAGATATAAATTATTAATCTCTTGTACGTCAATTTATTTTTTGTTTTCCACTAGAATTCTTATACTTGATAATTAGGGTTTAAGTTCTTAATACTTGTGTATGCTCATCTACTTTTGGAATTTTGGTCCAGTAACCCTTTTCTAAAAAAAATAATATAAATTTCATGTAATTAAGAGTTGTAATCAACTTGAGATTTTTTAATTAACAATTTCTAATTTCTTTAACCCAAGAATGAACTTTTCAAAAGCTAAAGAGGAAAAAAGGGAAAGCAAAAGCAGAAATAGGGACCATAATCACAAACTAGACACTACCTTCATAACAGCTTTATTTACAGTAGGACTATTAGGTCACTATCAAAGGCCCTTAATTTGATCTACTTTCCCTCCTTTTCAACTTACTTTTTTTTTTTCTTTGATATGAGCCTTTCCATAATGTCTGCCACTGTATGACTCCTGTGTTTCATCATTTCTTTTGCCTTTTACTTTTATTTTAAAAATAGAATCCCAAGTTTTCACTTTTTACCATTTTTTTTTTTTTATCTTTTTATTTAAATTTCTCCAGTGCATGAACTTAAATCAACATTTGACTGTGATGCTATAACCACAATACTCTGTTTATTTGACATTATACCAAAAATTCCTCTTATTATCTTAATGAAAACATTTCTTTATCTTATCTACAATTGCATTCCTATTGTTTTCTATACTTTCCTCATCCAAAAGAATTCTTTACTACTCTTCATTTCCCTTTCATGAATAAGCAGTTTATGCATCCGAATTAATTATAATTAAGCTTTACATCGTCATTTGATAATAGCATTTAATGTAGTGTTTAGAGTTCAGAGCCAATTTACGAGATATTATTTCTCTTAATATTTATTGAAAATCTGATATTAAAATAATTAATAATTATTTAAATAATTTTTTTCGTTGACTATGAGCTTAAAATATATAGTTAGAAGTTGATTTTTTTTTTCTTTTAATAAATTTGTTATTGTTCAATGATTTAATGGGTTCAATCCCACTTTGTGACTCTTTACATTATTGAAAAAGAAAAAAAAAATCTTACGATGTACATGAAACTTTAACGAAGAATTTTTTTTTTACCAGGCTTCAGCTTTAATAAATTAGGAGCATTCCTTTGAAACAAAGTAAACAAGATAAGAATTCTCATCAATGGAAAAAGAAGAAGAAAATTAAAACATCATAAAAAGTTAAAGAGAAAAAAAATTCGAGCTAATCCCATAGTTAACCTGATCCGTAGTGGCGGGTAAACCCAGAAAATGAATAATCCGATTTTACCTTTGAATCATTTAAAATAGAGATTTGGATTGAACCGATTAATCTGTTATTGAACTAATTGATCTGTATAGAGCTGGTTGACCTAAACTGATTTTTTTTTTTTTTGTTAAATGATTTATTGTTATATACTGATTTACTCTTGATACTCACATTAGATTAGTAACCATGTAGTAGAGTAAGTAGGAATTAGATGACACCGTAGTATACCCTAAGATGTGGTTATTCTTAAATCTTTCGTTTTGTGGTTTATATTGTGACTGATCTGAGAGTATAGACTATAATAGGCTAAGAAGTTTCGAAATGTTAAGCAGAAAAATCACACGTAGAGTAGAGGTGCCAACATCTATAATGCAAACTTTTCTCCAATTAGTGAACGGTCTTCACACTTGGAAAATAAAGTGACCAGGCTTCAAGTATCATATAATAATCACACTCACCCAAGCACGTTTACGCTTCCCCGGTAGTTTGCCTGATAGATTCCTGGTAGCATTATGTCGGTCTCGTTAAAAGACATCACACGACTCAAACCTCACGCGTCATCTCCTTGCCGCAATCCCAGTCTATTTCGTGGCCTGTCCTTTCCTTACTATTAACCCTCAGATAACGCAATCGTACCGCGTCACTCTAGTGTGCATTCTCTATATCCGAACGTTATCGGATGTCATAAAAAATTTTATTGCCTATATTCAGTGTTATTTTTTTCGAGTCCGAGGCTGCGAATTCAAGTTAACACGAGTATGTTAATTGAATTATATTAACTACCTCTATATATATCATTCGTAAGCAAAATAAATGCGTGTCGTAAAGTATAGAAATTTATCATAGTTCGAGATTGATAGAGACAAGAAAATGTGTTCCTAAAGGACTAAAAACTTTCTTAAAGTGAAGAGTCTTTTATCTAAATTGAGCTAGCTTCAAGAGTACAGATCTTTTAGACATATAGACGAGGAGAGAGAGGCATAATACAGTAGGGGTGCATTAATACGAGCAGACACTCTTTCTCTATATCTTATCTAGAAGTATCAACTTTCCATATGGAATACTTGGTACACGATTTTTTTTTTTTTTGTTAATTTATAATTATTTTATAATATAATTAATTAATTAATTAATATATATTATTAATATTTATATGACTCTAATTGAAATAGTGACCGGCTAGTTAAACTAATAATCTGCCAATCTTATTTTCTAGCCAAATCAATACTCAGATTGGGTTTAATAACACTAGGTTGACTATAAAATTATTTATTTATTTATTTTTCACGGGAGATTCAATAAATGAATGAAAAGAATATAAAAAATTACAAGTAAGAATAATATTTTCTTTAAATAAATTTATTAAATTAATAATAATTTTTATAATGAAAAGTACTTAAATCTGAGACTTTTACTATCTATAATATTTATGGAATACGGAAAAATTAATCAGACCAGAGTTAATTGGTTGAGAAAATTTTTGATTGATAAGGTAATTTGTTGCTGTTTATTATTCTCTTTACTACCTTTCATCCTTTGGTAGGATAGCATAAAACGACAAAAGAAGAAGAAAGATATTTTTTTAAAAAGAGAAAAATTAAAGAAGAAGATATTAAATTGATTATTGAAGAGACAAGCAAAATAAACACTGCAGAAAATACGGATTTGGATCAATAATAACAAAATTATTCAACAATTTAAAAAAAAAAAAAAAATATCAAGCAAGATGAGATGCCAAGAGCGTCTGTCTTAACGGTGGCACTGCAGTGGGCCATCCATCCATATTCTATGTATACAAAACCTGGCCCACTAATCCAAGGTGGTGGGCCATATCCCTTGCGCGTGCTGTAGGCGAAATCAATTCAGGTAGGACCAGCGTATGCCTGAATTGAAAATGTTTGGTTGCAATGATAGCCTTATTCCAGATGATATTTTGAGGCTGCTTAACTAATTTTAGGATATCTGAATTATTTTCAACATATATTTAGTTGCATTTGAAACATAATTAGTAAAGATTAGGCGGTTATATCAATGAATCAGCGTAAAATATATTTTCAGTTAAATTTTATAATTACCTATATTACTAGAAGGTAATAAAAATTGGCATATCAATATGATTTAAGTTTATAAATAAAATAAAAAATTTATAATTTAGTTTAAGTTTGAACCATCAAGCAATCGCATCCACTTAATAAATCTTATTTAGATTCCATCAGGAAATCAAATACTAGTCGAGTGCTGACAATCAACACTCCTAATGAGTAACCTTTATAATTCTTTAATGAATTTAATAAGTTTCAATTAAGAACGTAATCCTCAATTATTTTTTTTTTACTAATTTAAGCATCAGAGTGTTTATAGGTACCTCGTTCGACAATGCTCCTGTCTATTATTTTTACTTTCAATCTATAATTTCAATTTTCTATTCACAAACATGCCCATAAACTTATGGTTGGCGGAAGATTTAAACAAAAAAAAAAAAAAAAAATCTTTAAATTAACCCAAATTTCACTCGAGTTGAAGCACCAACCTCAATGATAGTCTCAGCTCTCATATGCAAGAGATATATCACAATTAACAATATAAAAATGTGTTCAATAAACTAATACTACAAGTATAAAAGAAAAAAAAGGAAAAAGAAAAGAAAACACAACAAATCTCAGTATTTGTTGATTTGTCAAAGCATAACAAACTTTCTCCATTTCCTCTTAACCTTTTCCTCTCTCTCTTCTCTTCTGTGTAAATAGCAAAAGAAAAATTTTCCATTTTCTATAGCAGCAGCCATGGCTCCAAACAAGTTTGCAACAATGCTTCAAAGAAACACACACAAACTAACTGTAATTCTAGTTTATGCATTTCTTGAATGGATCTTGATCATTCTCCTTCTTCTAAACTCTTTCTTTACTTACCTTATAACCAAATTTGCCAACTATTTTGGCCTTACACCGCCTTGTCTATGGTGTTCAAGGGTTGATCATGTCTTAGAACCCCAAAATAACACCAACTCTTACAGAAATCTTATATGTGAAACTCATGCCAATGAGATTTCCAAGCTCGGGTATTGCAAGAGTCATCAGAAACTTGCGGAAAAACAAAGTATGTGCATGGATTGCTTGGCTAATTCGCGGCCAAATCAAAGTGAAGATACTACTATTAATGGATTAATTACGAGAAGGATTGCATTTCTTTCTTGGGTAAGCACTAATACGCTTGAAAATGGTGAAAAGTTATGTTCTTGTTGTAATGAGAACTTGAACAAGAATCGCTATCCTTCTTACTTGTTGTTCAATACTTCTTTGAAGACTTTAAGGTATACCCAGAAAGGAAATATAATTATAGATTATGCAGACAATGGAAATGGGTGTAAATTGCTGAGTAAAGATAATAGTTTGGAGATTGAAGAAAATTATGATGGAGAGGAAGAACATAAAATGTTGCTGTCTGATGTTGGAAGTCTTGGCCTTAAAGATTCTGCAGAGAAAGAGTGTTCTGTGTCTGAATGTGATGAAAAAGAAGCAAATGGAGATGATCGGAATTCTGCTTATCAGGGTTTTCTTGGAAAAGATCAAGATAGTTCATTTGAAATGATTAATTATATGTGTTGTGAGAGAAATAATCTTGAAGGTGAATTTAATAGGTTAATTCCTGTTGAATTGATTGATTCATCAACTTTTACAAACCTTGGATCTTTCATTTTGAAGGAAGAAGATGTGGAAAATTATGAAAATCTTGAAACTCCAGTTAAGTTAAGTTTTGCAGAAGTTGAAACTTTAGATCTGCAAGAAATGAAAAGAGATTGGGTTAGTGAACAAGAAACTCAGTGTTCATTTGTCGATGACAACAATGTCAATATAGCAGACACTAAAGAACAAGAAGACCTTCCAGGTAAACAAAAATCATTCATTTTTTGAAATTTCTTTCTTTCTTATACTTTTTCCTTAGTTCTTGAACATTCCGCAATTAATTTAAAAAAAAAAAAAAGCAGCTCGGGAAGAAAGAAAAAACGACTTCAAACTGTTGATTGATGAAATTGATTGTTCAATCAATCAACATGAAGAACGAGACTCAGCTCCTTCGTTGACATGCATGCAAGAAGATAATCACAATTCAACAAAAGAAAATTGTGCAGAAATTCCTGATGAAACATACATGGCTCATAAGGAACTTGGTATGTAGAAATCCCTCAAACATTAAACAAAAGGTGTATTTGTTGCATTACATCATATCACAATTTACCAAATATTTGCTTAATATTTGGAAAAACCTTTATAAGAAAATAGACCTAATGTGAAATTTGATTTCAGCTGATAATATGGAACAAGAAGCTAAAATCCAACATTCTTCTATTCGTTCAGAGTCTAATGAAGCAGAGGACGAGAAATCCCCGGAGACGCCAACTTCTGTTGACAGTTTTCACTACTTGCACAAGAAACTAGTTGCATTAGACAAAAGAGAATCTGGGACAGAAGATTCCTTGGATGAAATGGAAGGTGGAGATCCAGTTCTAACTGTCGAAAAGCTGAAAACAGCCCTTAAAGCTGAAAGAAAGGTGCTAAATGCTTTATATTCAGAACTGGAGGAAGAAAGGAGTGCTTCTGCAATTGCTGCAAACCAAACTATGGCAATGATAAATAGGCTTCAAGAAGAGAAGGCAGCAATGCAAATGGAAGCATTGCAATACCAAAGAATGATGGAAGAACAATCTGAATATGATCAAGAAGCTTTGCAGCTTCTTAATGAGCTTATGATGAAGAGAGAAAGAGAGAAGCAAGAACTTGAGAAAGAATTGGAAGTTTATCGAAAGAAGGTTTTCGATTATGAGGCTAAAGAGAAAATGAGAATCATGAGAAGAAGTAGAGATGGAAGTGTGAGGAGTAGAAACTCTAATTCTTCTGCTACTTTTAGCAATTCAGAGGATATTGATGAGTTATCAATTGATCTTAATCGTGAAGCAAGAGATGAAGATTGTAGCGTTAATGTCTATGGAAATCAAGATAGCAGTAACGAAAATACTCCTGGTGAAGAAGTTATAAATTTGGAGGAAATAGCGTTAGATTGCGTAAAGCAAATAAGTGCACTTGATGACTCGTTGTTGGAATTTGAGGAAGAAAGGCTTTCTATTCTAGATCAGCTTAAGGCATTAGAGGAAAAGTTACTTACTTTGCATGAAAATGAACTTATTGAGGACGGAAGTAGTTTAAAAGGATTTGATGAAATCTGTGAATTAAGTACACCAGAAGAAAATGGGATTTCGCAGCACGAGTTATCCAAGGAAAAACATTATAATGAGAGGAAAACTATGGGTTCCATGGCGAAAAGCCTTCTTCCTCTTTTAGATGCTGCTGAAAATGAAAATGAACAAGGGTTGATGTTTGAAGAAAATATGGAATCTGAATTTCTTGAAATGGAAGACCTTTCAATTCCAAAATTTGAATTAGACAGCAAGAAACTTGCTCTTGAAGAAGAAGTAGATCATGTTTATGAAAGGCTGCAAGCTCTTGAAGCTGATAGAGAGTTCCTAAAGCATTGTATGAGTTCAATAAAGAAAGGAGATAAAGGAATGGATCTTCTTCAAGAGATTTTGCAACATCTACGGGATCTTCGAGCAGTGGAACTTCGAGTTAGGAACATCAGTGATGACCCTCTAGGATGAAGTTTTACCCAACAACTAAGGCAGAGAAGATGAGAGGTGAACATTAGTTTTTTTTCTTTATATTGTTAACAATAATTTGAGCTGTTATTGAGACTCTTAAACTATTGATTAGATGTTATTGAAGTTTATTTTTAAAGTGGATTTCATCTTTGCTAGTAATAAAAGTTCAAGCAACTAAAAACCACTTCCAAACTGCTTTTTCCAATATTCAAAATGACACATTTTCGGAAAAGCAATTTCAACTTTAATCCATACTAATTTCGTGTTACTCATTCCAAGAAGAACATAAATTCCAGAAAAACTGTGATTATTTAAAATATATATATATATATATAATTAGTTTGTTTTGATAATGCAGATCACTTTCTCATGGGGGAGCAGGAGAGCTTCACATTAAAAAACAAGCCAGAAAGCTGAAGGAACTTTTTCTGCAAAAATCCAGGAAATCTCATAATGGAATTGAGAATTTTCTTGGGCTGTTTTGTTTAAATTGGTGGTGGATGATATTTCAGACTAAAATACTGAAGAGTCCGCTGCAGGTTCTATATGACCTCTTATTGGGTTTACTACAAGAGTAGTATAACGCCCAAATTTTTGCAGTAACTCCTCCAGGAAGTCTTTTTCCAGCCAAAGGAGAAAGACAAAGAGGAGTGCACAAATCTCCTTGGTTTGAGTGTTTAGTTAGATATCTTCGAACTAAGGTGTTGTTAGTTTTCCAGGGAGGTAAAGATTTGAAGGGGAAGGGGAAGAGGAAGAAGGGTTAACTCTTCCATCTCCTAGTTTTCTCATTGACTATATCATATGGTTGCAGCAATGTGTTAATATTTGTGAGTATTAAAGTTCATGTTTGTTCTTTTTTCCAACACCTTGTGAAGAAATGTGAATCCCATCATTTTCCACCCCAAATTAGCAGAAATGGCAAACAGTTTGTTCATTTTAGATCAAAAAGTGAAAATTTCGCTAGTCAAGAATTATATAACTGGTTCAAATGGTAAACTACAAAGTATACAGAAAACACCTTCCGGTCTTGAATATTTTATGGATAAAGAAAACCAATGGGCTTTGGAACTTAGCATAATAACTGCATAAAGATATCTTTGTTTCAGATATATAGAGAGAGTTGAACGAAACAGGAGCGCATTCTGGAAATCTATAAATCATCACATTTCAGTAAATAAATTATTATTCAGAATTATTTTCTACAATCCAACTCTAACAAAACCTTTTGTATTCCAGAAAGGGAGCCTCCACTCCAAATATACAAAAAGTTTAATCAAGTGAAGCCAAAATTACCTCTATAATCCTTGCAAGAATAATAAAATCTACTCAACTGAAAACTCAAACAACATTGTGTGCTTGTACTTCTGTCCAGGATGAATGACAATGGAAGGAAAATTTGGTTGGTTAATGGCATTTGGAAAGCCCTGAGTCTCAAAACATAACCCTGAATGCTTTTCATAGACAGCCCCGCCTTTTCCAGAAACACCATTCACATAATTTGCAGTGTAGAATTGCATGCCAGGTGCATCCGTCCATAAGTTCAACACTCTAGAACTAGAAGGTTCCTTCAATTTAGCTGCATGTTTTAAGCCTGATTTCTCTTCTCCACTATCAAGAACATAGTTATGGTCGTACCCTAAACCGGGGACTTCACTGATCGAGCTTCCAACTCTCTTCTCTGAAGTAAAGTCAAAAACTGTGCCTTTAACCAGCAAGAACTCACCAGTTGGAATTGAGTCCTGATCCACAGGGGTTATGTGAGATCCCCATATCTGAACCAAATGGTCAAGCACATTTCCGGAGCTGTGACCTGCTAAATTCCAGTATGTATGCTGTGCTAAGTTAACTGGAGTGGGCTTATTTTTAGGCAATGCTTCCATGTCCAACCTCATTGATGTACTTGAAATTAGTGTATAAGTAGCAGTTACGGTAACATCTCCTGGATATCCTGGTTTTATAAACAAGTGAAACATCAGTATTGATATGGGAGCAATATAAAGAAAAGCACAAAAATGAAAAAGGAGCGCACCTTCCTCCCCATCACAACTTTCATACTTGAAGGTAATAGATGGCTTTTCACCACTTTTATGTTCGACAACATCCCATATCACTTTGTCAAATCCCTTATTACCACCTGAAGAAACACTTCAACAAGCTGTTAGTAATGCTGAAACACTTCATCCATAATAACTTCAATTTTACACGAAAGAACAAAGAAATGCCTTGTGGTAAAAAATCAAGGATTCACCAAGCAAAGGACTGAATTTGATCTTAGTTGCAGAGCCAGAAACTATAAAGCTGCAGGAACCAATTCCATATTTTGCCAAGTCCTAACTTTCTAGAACACTATAAAAACACATTATCCAGGATACAGTTTTTTGGCTTAACGTAAGGAAAAGAAAAAACTCCAAAAAACAAAAAAAATTGAAAAACAAAGATGATTACATTACAGACTCAAATCATGTTTTGATTACCAGCCATGTTACAAGGTAGATTCAGTTAATTCGTTGCACACAAGCGTTGAAAAATCATATGATCACAATGACATATTGGTTTACAACCTCATCATGAGGAGCTACACAAAATACTTCTTTTGTCTAATAAGTACACAGGTTATTTGTTTTCCTAATTAATCTGGAATACAAGCAATTTGTAATTGATTATACTATAGCAAAACAAAGAGCTAAACCTCGATTAGAATTTTGCAAAGATAAGTAAACTACTGGATAGAAAATGCTTAAAAATTTTGAGATTCATTCATTTTCTTAAACCAAAAAATTATTTAAAAAAACAAAAAAAAAAAAAGAAGCAAAACCATAAGCTTCAAAATTTCAGTTCTTCTCATATTTTCCTAAAGCTTCTCCACAGCGACGCAGACAGCAGTTACTCAAGTGGATGAATTTTTTTAGGCCTCAAAAGCAATAGTTCCAGATGAAATTGGATTAAACTTGAATCAAAAGAGAGAAAAAAAAAAAAAAGATTAACGAACATTTAGCTCATCCATGAATTCATGAAATAATTTAACCATTACCATGGAGACTGTTAGGTCCATTGTTTACAGCCAAAGAGTAATCAACCCCTTCAAGACTGAATTTCCCTTCCTTGATTCTGTTTGCAACCCTACCCACAATACAACCAAAATAAGGCGCATTTCCTTTCTGCTCCAAACACAAATTTCAATCGATCAATTCACAATTATAAAGCTTTAGCTTCAAAAAATACATCAAATCATAACTATAATCTTTATCAAGAAACAGAAATTATCAATTAACTCGATACGTACCGCTAAAATCATAAAAATCCTAACTTTCTAATGAACAATTTAAAAAACTAACCATATATTCTTCTATAGAGTCAAATCCAAGAACAATATCATCAACCTCGCCTGCAAAGATCAATCCATAGACAAATTAAAAAAAAAAATGATACTCTCTTCAAGTACACTTGTTCAAAGAAAGAAAAGAAAGCTGAAGAAGAAAGAAAACCTTTTTTGTCAGGGACGAAGAGGGAAGTAATGGTAGCACCATAGTTGGTGAGATTAACACGAATAGTTCCATTGTTGAGTTCAAAGATATGAGCTTTTTGGCTTTGATCACTCATGGTTAATGGTTTCTCTTCTACTACCGTGGTTATATATATATATATATACACACAGAGAGACCAGAGGGGATTATACGAGTTAGTTGCGTGTAGTCAGAAAAATGATGACTTCGAAATTATATGGATTTGGATAACACTGTATCTAATAGGAAATTACTAAATCCATCACAAACAATATGTTCCTCAATTCCAGAACAGAAATTCGAGTATTTTCATAAAGAAAAAATAAATTCAATTTGGTAATTGTATTATAAAAAAAATTATTTTATTAGTTTTATTAATCAATATATAAAATATAATTTGATTAACCTGAAATGAAATATTTCAATGGTAACTAGCACTTGGAAAGTTAATCATCATCGTCATGGTTTAAATCATGATTTCAATCCACCATAACGGAAACTCCTCCCGGACCAGTCCCTTTGCCTCCGATTTGTGGCTATTTTAACGGTTACGGATCTGGAGAGATAAAAAAATCAATCGGATTACATATGATTCCCTATATATAATTTGATTAGTTTTATTTTTTATTATTATTTAATGAAATGTAAAATTTGCACACAAATGCAACACCAGATCATGTTAATAAAATGGAACTCACTCTCCTATACGACTCAAGTGAAGGAGAATTATACAAATTTTATATGTTGAATAAATACCTGACGTGAGATAACAATGTTATTATAATTATTTTTTATTTATATTTATTATAAAAAATAGTTAACAATGTTTTAATTATAAATTATTGGTATTCAAAATCGATTGACCATGTATCTAGTACTAATTAAATATTTAAAATTCGATACTAAATTAACTTATTATTATTATAAATATAAAACTCTAATTACTTAATTTTGTATTCCAAGCAAAATTAAAGTGTTGCAGAACCCTTTAAAAAAATTACCAATTATGATTTATGAAGCAAAAAATTATGGACCAAAAACTAGTTAAAAGAGTAAAAAATGTTACAAATATTCGCTTTTTAAACACGTTTAATAATGTGAATATATTAATAATTGTTAGTTGTTTTATCAGTGTTTCATTAAACGTTAAAATAAATAATTTCATTGTAATGTGAAACCAGATAAACTTAATTTCTATGTGCTGGTTAATTTATTGAAGAATTTTCCTAAATTATCCGATTAAACTTTTAGCAGCAGCTATAGCTTACTGATGGGAAGGGTGTTGGTTTAATTTGATAATTCTTACCTTTGGATTTTGAAAAAATAAGCAAAAAATAATAACTTTTCTTAGCTCTTATACCAATTACAAGTAAAATACGGAATAAAGAATTAATTTAAAATAATGAATCAGCGTTGGTTGAAATACTGAGATTTCTTTTCTCTTAATTAAATATCTCAAATTTAAATTTAAATATGAAATTGCCATGTTGAGAGACTTGTTCTTATATGAGTGATGCACTGTTCGAGCCGAACATAGTTAAAATTCAATAGATTTTCGAATACTCGTGATAATAAATAGGACAAAAAAAATATTTTGATAAACTCTAAATTTAAAAGCAAATTAGAATTATCTGAAAACAAAAAAATTTGTTACTAAATACAACTATAGTCTATAATTAAACTCAGGGCAGGTATATGATTGTTTGCACTCCAAGCAAATTAAGTAAGAACGAAAGATAATTAACTAATTAGCCCTTTTCTGCATCTTTCAAACGAAACTTCCAGAATAATAAGCCACAGCTCAGAGGGTCAATTCCGTCTTTCCGCCTCTCCATATTTGAATGAAAATCCCACCTCGGAAAGTACTGCTTCATAAATTAAACAACGTTTTTAGTACAACTAGATCATTTCTGTAGTCATGAACTGGATCCGTTCTTTAGGACCGTACCTCTGTATCCTTTAGTGCAAAGGAGACAGGAACCCACGTCTGATGGATGAATCATGACCGCGTGATCGGAGCGTGATGAGTAACGGTTTGATGATCCTCGTTGGGTCATCGACGCTGTAGAGGATCGTCCCTGGTTAGCTAAACCAACTAGGTTTGTCGCATGGCTGTCTGACAGATCTCTAACCGTCTTCACCTTTTTATCAAATTAATATAAGAAATATTGTTTTTCTTGTTTTTTTTTTCCCTTTTTAAAATTTTTAACATAATTGTATTAGATTTACAATATAATACACATAGGGTCATTCACATTAAGACGTAAGTTAATAAAGCTACACAACATTTTGAATAAGTTAAAAAAAAAAACTATATGATATTTTGATTATTATAAGAGTTACATAATTTAGTGAGTATAAAATCATTAGGATGTGATCCATTTCTAGATTGAAATAGCAACAAAAAGATAGGTTTCTAGTCAGGTATTCCTTACAATGGATGAACAAAATTTGATAATAATCAAATTGAGTGGACTTAGATTTTAGTTTGATTTAATATTTAAAAAATTCGGTTATAATTCGATTTTGAAATACGCTCAAAATATGGTTTAAAAAATTAAATTAATACAATTTAATTTTATATTTTACTAGGTGAACGTCCGGATATTGCGTGGATTATTTTATTACTTTGTTATTGACATTATATTAAATGTTATTTTTTTATTGTAAATTAAAAATAAATATGTATAAAAAATAAATCCTACAACCTCAAAAAAAAAATATATATATATAATAAAAGCCTTAAACAATAAACATTAGTTAAATTATATTTATAGAATTATAAATTTAAAAGACGTATGGGAAAATTTCATATATAAACAAAGATATATAGAAGTAAAAATAAATAATTATTATGAATAAATAGACGCAAAAAAAATTAAACAATCCAATCTAAAATTAAAAAAATAAATATTCAAATATAATTAGAGCTAATTATTTAAAAAAATAATTTTAAACTTAAAAAAGTATGTTAAATTATCTAATAAAAAAGAAAAGTAGAAATTTAAACTGAAATATAAATATAGATAATTATTATAAAGAAATATTAATTTTTAAAATATAATTATTAGATATAAATGATAATAAGGTTTAAATGATAAGAATATTATTTTAACTATCTGAAGAATTAATAAAATAAATTTTGATTCAATATTATGAATTAAGCCTAATTATTTAAAAAAATAATTTTAAACTTAAAAATAGTATGTTAAATTATGCTAATAAAAAAAGAAAAGTAAGAAATTAAACTGAAATATATATAGATATATATAAAGAAATATTAATTTTAAAATAATATTATTAGATATAAATGAAAATGATAAGAATATTATTTTAACTATGAGGTATTTTTCCCTTTAAATCAATAACCTAAATCTTCACTTTGATATATATACAATTTTAATTAAAGAGATTTCTCTTTGATGTAAATGGAATAATAATAATAATAATAAAATAAATACTTGAATTATATACAACATAGTGACTCAGCAATTAGAGAATTCAAAAAAATTATTATTATTATAAATAATAATTAATGAATTAAAATAATTATAAATAATTAAAATTTACAAATAAAAAAATATGAAGCAATAAATAAAAAAATTTACAACTTTCTACTATTTGATAAAAACATAATAAATTTTTAAAAAATACATAAATGAATTTATAGTTACCTTTTCTTTCCTTTTCATCTGCATCAACATGATATTTTCTAATACATGTATTTACACCTGCATTTTACACACATAGTTGGTGACAGATAACAAAGAAAATATTATTAAAAAATAAATATTAAAGAGAAGAGAAATCACATAAAGACTATAAAAAATTGCACAAAAAAATTAAAAAATTAAAAAGAAAAAAATGAAAAAAATAGATCAAAGAGTTAATATTACCTCAGTCGAATAAGAGGTAAAGGTATATCTGGATTGAAGTGACAATAGTTACTATTGTCATATATAAAATAACACATATATATAAAAATAAAGGAATAAATAAAGAAAGCAATTTAAAAAACTTTGTAAAGAACAATCGAAACTCAGAGAATTGAAAAACAACAAAAAATAAAAAAAATAACCACTATTGAAGAAAATCATTTGAAAATGATTAATATAGAGGTGTTTTGTATATATTGAGATAGATAGATTAGAAAAAAATTCAAAAGTTTTAAAAATTTTTACTTCAAAAATTCAAAAGTTTTAATTTTAAAAATTAAATGTTTTAAAGTTAATTATTTAAAATTTTAGATATAGGCATATATTAGATTAGATAGATATAGAAAGATAAATATTTAAAAATTAAAAAGTTTGTAAAAAAAGAAAAAAAGGAATGTTGAAAGAATAGAGAGCCACTTGAGCATTTTGAAGATTTTTTTTTCAGGATTATATATATATATATATATATATATATATAAACGATCCGAAAATTTAATTTCGTAGAATTTTTCATTTAAAAACTAAATTTTTTTATTTTAATCCAACGAGAATTATACAACCTAGTATTTTATCATTGCCTAATCGGACCTGTAAAACCAATTTGAGTTTTTCCGAAAAACTAGGTGAAAATCTGTTAAACCGAGTCGAATCACTTAATTGGAAACCAAACCGAATGATCTAGAAAACCGACTTCCTTTCTTCTTTTTTTTCATCTCCTTTCTTCTCACTCCAGCGTCATCCTCACCCTCTCCCTCTCCTCCTCTCGTTTTTCGACGACCAGAGGGACCCGCGCCGCGCCTCCTTGCGCACCTCCTCGCCGGCAAGCAGTCCCGGCATCCTTCTCTCCCTCATTTTGTTTCTGGCGTAACGCAGTTATCACAGTGAGACTTGACGGGAATAGCGTCGTATGCTCACTCGACGGTCCGACTCCCAAGTCTCTCTCTTCGACGAAGGAAGCTTCGATCTCTTCTCTCACTCTCTCCTTCCGTTCGCGGCTGGGTGGCATGCGAACCAAGAAGCTGCGATCCAGGCTCGTAGTAGGTAAAGTCGCATTTCAAACCTTGGTGGAGGCTCTATTGATCCTTTTCCTTCAATTATTTAACTATTCAATAGTTCATTTGAGGAAAGGGTTTAGAATCATGAATGAAGAAAATGCTAGGTTCCTGAAACACTAATTCCACACAATAAAGTTGAAAAATCTGATTTTTTTTACTATTAAATTGACGCTATAACTGCATTTTCAAGGAAAGTGTAATTAGGGTGGTTTATTGTAGATGCCATGAAAGAAGATTAGAAATGATTGTGATAGGTAGGCAGCAACCTAAGCCTATTTGCTCAAAATTTCTGCTTTGAATATGAGGCCATTTGAACATGATAAAGTTAAGTTTTGTTAAGGTAAAGTGAGTTCAACTAGTGTTTATAATATGGATTTTGATCGAGAAACCTTGATTTTCTTAAGGTTTGGCAGCAAGCCATTTAGTTTAATTCTTATAAATCTGTGATATGAAGCAAATGAAGTTGTAAATTGAGTTCTATTATTGGAAAATGGTTAACCATCGTATAATGGTGTAAGTTTGAGACCAAACACCTTAAGGGTTCTTTGAAATAATGGCAGCCCTTAATAGCGGAAATCCGATTTTTTGCTTGAAACCATGTTTTATGTTGATTGAAACGAAATGGCTGCGCCCTTCATATTGTTGTGAGAGTGTAAAGGTACTAATGACAAAGTTTAATGAGTACTGAGAAATTTCTGGTAAAAAGCAGCAGCTATCTTCAATTATTTCTATTGATTTTTGTTGAGCATGGTACAATTAAGGTTGTAAATCTAATTCTTGCGTGGAATTAGTTAGTTGGTGTGATCCATGATTTTAAGATAGAAAAACTCTAATTCTTTTTCGAATTGACAGCAATTACCTTGATTTTTTTTGTGTTGTTTTAGAATGATAAATATATGTAAATGAGCGTACTTTCAAGATTCCATGATGATTGATGTATAAATGCTTATTTATGATTTGAATTTGAAGAGATGAAATAAAATGGGTTCGTTACCTGAAATTTGCTTGAGCGAGGATTCACATATTATTAAGTTGTATTCGGGATCTTAGTTATATAATGATAAAGAAAAGAAAAGAAAGAGTGAATTATAGTTGGCATATGGTTACTACAAGCATAAATATACGGATACTTTAAACCAGTAGAATGTGGTGGTTAAGTAAATGTTTATTTTCATTTATTTGTTATTTTATGTACGAGCTTAACCTTAGATAGCGAAGCTTGGATTGTTAATAGCTAAAGTTTTGTATTGTGATTAAATATTTATACTATTACTTGATATGGAAGAAGGGAAATTAAATTGTTTGATTGCCCGAGTATATAATATTGCTGATATTTAAGCAGGTAGATAATCCCACTTTTAGGAGAAATGCTATCGAAATTTCGATAGGACCTAGATCAGTTTTAATTAATAACATAATAAATAAGCTTATTTAGATAAATTCTATAATTTGATACATAATAAATATAGTGCTCTGATTATTTTTGTTTATTATTATTATTATTATTATTTATTATTATTGTTGTTTATTGTTAACACTATTTACTTATTTATTTGCATTTGATGTTGGATGTCTACATGTGCATTGCATTACGATATTTAACTGATCAACATGTTTGCATTTAAATTGCAATACTTGATTAATTGTGTTGTGATAATGCTGTGCTTTGTTTGTGTGGAATTGGGATGAAGTGGGACACCATGGGTTTGTGAGGACGGGTCTGTGATATGGATGCCTGAGTAACGAAATGATACTTGACCGCCGCCGGAAAAAATGGGAGACCAGCGCCCCCTTGGCAGCGCTGATATATTAGATAATATTGGAAATTCACAGGATGGCTTTTCCTTGTTTTGTTGGCGCACCCTGATTAAATCTAGATTTGATGTAGCCCGCAGGGGGCCTCTGTTGATAATCTAGATTGGATGGAGACCACCGGGTTGCCTCCTGTTGATATGGAAAAGAAACGAGAGACTGGAAAAACAATGAGAGGACTGGTCAGTGAGCATTAGACCAGTTGGCCGTATGGGGGATCGGCTCCCTAGTGCACATGTACGAGAGGGCGAGCCATGTGTGAGGACGGCTCGTTTGGGTTTCAAGTGGTGCCACTGACTAATTACCACTTGCTTGATTACTTGAAAGTGACATTACGTGTGAGTGCTGGTATGTGTAATTTGTGTGACTGGCTGCGTGAGCATATAACTAGTCGGATGACTAGATTGAAATGTTTACATATTTGTGTGACTGCGTGTGTTGTGCAATAATTAGTGGTTGTGCAATAATTATTACTCGTTAAGAAAAAACTCAACATTGGTCTGTTGATTTTTTTTCAAGGAAGTGAAGTTTGTCTTTAATTCGGTTTTAAGCTATGTTTTCCCGTTTTCGCCGCAAGGGCCTATTAAGAAAATTTTCCCTAGTTCATAATTATTTACTATGTAATTATTTAACCAAAACATGTAATACAAAGAGTTAGTGACTTCGCAGTTGTAGAATTTACATACATTTTAGTCGTGTATTAACATAGACGAAATAATTCTGTAAAGCCCATATTAGATGTGATATATTGTAAATTGGGTCCGAACTATGGAATGCTGTAGAAGATAAACTTGGCTGAGAAATAAATAAAATATCGAGGTTTATTTTCATAATCAATGGGCTAAATGTTGAGAATTTATACCGAGATAATAGATTCTAGTGTTACAGGCTTACTACGGGCCTCGGGGCTTAGCTTACCTGAGCCCTAGTGCGGTCCCGGCTCATGGAATCGGTCGTGGACGAATGTATATATATAATATATATATAGGGTCGTGACAATATATATATATATATATATATATATAAGGAGATATGGTCAAAGCGGATTAAATTAATTCAATTTGATTTAATTAAATTAAATGTAATGCTCATCTTTACATATATTAATAAATATTTTATATATTGTTTCAAAAAAAATAATATTTTATACATTGTTTATCTAATAACATTTTATCCTTTTTAAAAGAAACACTTTTTGTCCTAAATAAATACGCTAAATTAAATTAAGGGAAAACTTATTTTCATGTCCCTCACTATTTGTATAAATTATTTCACAGTTCATCGCATATGCATCCGTCTGATTTTCTAGTTTTCTAGTCCTTCCGTCAAAAAAAGCAATATTTTTTATTTTACTTAAAAAGACAACAATAACCTTATTATGGGGTCCATAAATATTATATTAATATTTTAATTACTCGTCTCTCTCCTCTCTTTCCTTCATGTGCCATACTCTCTCCTCTCTTCTTACTTTGCGCTGGTCCCATTGCCCCGCCGATATTTCGATGAACTCCAAGAGCTCTTTCGTGAAGTGGAGCTCCAAGTCACTATCGGGTCTGAAGCGGAGAAACTTGTTGCTCTCCACCTCTTAGAATCGAAGCTCCAACTCAACCAACATTGTCACATTTTTCATCAACAAGGAAAATAAAAACATAAACAGAAAAGAAAAACTTTTTCCCTATTTCTTACTCGTCTCTATCCAGAGCACTTAAGGGCAGAGCCACGATCTAATCGGGACTCTCGCAACGATCGACCTAACGCATTTTATGCGAAATCCCTTATCGCATAAGAGCAGCTTATCGACTCGTTCACCTAAGCCACATTGCTCGCAGCTCACGTCGCTGTAGTCAACAGCTCTACCACAACATACTTCGCCTTAGCAAGTATCTCCGACATGGGCTTTAGATTCTTTGGCAGTGGTGACTCTGGCGGAGACGGCAACGTGAACCGGAAGGAAAGAGAGGAGAAAGATGTGTGATTAAAAATATTAATATAATATTTATGGATCCCTTAATAAGGCTATTGCTGTCTTAAGTAAAATTGTCAAAAAAAAAAAAAAAAAGTCACTCTTCTTATAGAGGACTACAAAGTTAGATAGAGGCAAATACGAGGGATTGCGAAATAATTTATACAAACAGTGAGGACGAAGTAATGTATTTTATAAAATCTCAGAAGCCCGAAAATAATTTTTTTTTCTTAAATCAATTTCACACGCGCAAATATATAACATGACATTTAATCCCCAAATAATCTCATTCAAATTAATTGTTATAATTTCATCTCTTCCAATCAAAATAACCATTTTGTTCCTGTAATATATTATTTAATTGACATTTTAAATGGGTATATATTAGAAGATAGGGATAGAATAGTATAGCGGTGAAGGATTTACAGTGATGCTTGGACAATCTTCAATGAAAAGTTTTCTTAATTAGACTTTAACTCAATTTGAGTTTAATTAAACATTATTAAGAAAATTAATGATCAATTTGAGCCATTATCAAATTAAACATAATTGGGAAAGTTTTCCTTTAGAGGTATTTAAATGACGAAATCTCATAGAACTGATTTAGGAAATTAAAATTTTTGATGTTTGATTTGTATAAAAATTCTACTTTCCTAGTAAAATTCAATTCCTAAATTTGTAAGCGTATACCTATTTTTCCATCTCAATGTGTGAGAAAATTGAATTCCAATACAACTAAGATATTTTAAGAAATTCATTTTAAAAAAAATATATTTTAAGAAATAAAATAACATTAATACTATAATTATATATTTTGTGTTAATGTCATTTTGATACCCTTACTTATTTTAAAAGATTATATAAGTTGTTCCATTAATAAGTTAAACTTATTAAGTAATTCAAATAATACTTATACTTCATATTAATTGGTTATTAAAAAAGTTCAATTAGTTATTATATATTTCTTATGTTATTAATTAGAGATTAAGTAAATAAAATATATTTAAACTAAGAGTATTAATGTAATCTATTTAATGCATATATGTGTGTGCACGCGGCACATTTATTTTGTCGTAATTTAATTAAATACAATTATTTTACTTTCCTAGGAAATTTTTGTAATCACTCAAATATGATATCAACATTTCTTATTCTACTTGAAAAAATAAAAAAAAGTCACTGTCCATAGAAATATCGAATGTCGGTAACCAAACACCCCTTGAAAATGATAGTTAGTCGTATTAAAATTTATTGATATTTTCTCATCAATTATACAATATTTCTCAAACAAAAACTATTCTATCCATATTTAGGGTTTGTTCACGAAAATTAGCTATTTCAATAGTGGGTTAGTTGTTTTAGTAGCATTTAGATATTAACTGTTTGAGTGATTTTTTATAAAATGCTAAAAACTGAACGTTACATGAGTTAACTTTTTATAAAGCGCTACCTTAATATCTAAAATTAATTTAATTCTATGTTACTAAATACTATAAAAAAATAACATTTAATATTTTCACTGATCAAAACATTAAAAACAACTTAAAAAGTTGTTATCGAACACTATCTTATTATGCATATCTATTAACAAGTAATCTACTATTACTATTAGTTAAGTCATAAAACAATCAATCATTAAAATGTGGAGCTTTCATATTCATAATTAACTTATCGATGTTATCCGTGTTAGATAACTCTCTAAAAATATAAAAAAGTAATTAAAAAATATAAAGTTGCTATCGAACACAATTTTATTATGCATATCTATTAACCAATATACTACTATTAGTATTAGTCAAGTCCTAAAATAATCAATGATTCAAGTGGAGCTTTCATATTCATAATTAACTTACCGATTTAGATAACTCTCTAACTTTAATCGACTTAATTTGACCTGCCTCGATTTAATTTGGCCTAACCTACATGAATATTCCGACCTTATATACTATAAAATGATCTTCATAACTTTGGCACTCTAACTTAAAAACTTATACATATTGTCACCCGAAATACAAAATTAACTAAAATTTATAATATAATAATAATAAAATAAGTCTCGTCTAACCAGCTTAGGTTAATTTAACCTAAGCCCTTAAAAAGAGCAAAACGCACCGTTTAGGATATTATTATTATATTGTCATCCCTAGTTTGAAGCCATTATTTTTAATCTCACAAAGAGCTTAGCTTTAGCAACCAAGTTATTCTCATTTATTATTTACTAGAAAGTTGAAGAAAAGTAGAAAATCATAATGGTTTGGGTCCAAAAAGAAGTCCTTGCAAGCAATGTTCAAAAAAAAGTAATTAAAAAAAATATATATATATAATATTCAATTCTTTGATTCTGAAGCATGTTTTTTAGAGGAGTAAAGCAGCGACCATATTTGTATTTATATTTTTGTTTTTATAGAAAAGTGACAAGCCAAGATTGATGATAACATAAACCCACCAAAAACAATGGATAAACTTGTAATTTTAATAAATTATTTTTATATTTAGCACTTGCCAAGTCATTGATCTTAGTGACACTATCATTACACAATCACAACCACTTGATCATCATCCACTAACCCATTCCTAGCCGTCCATTTTTACTTTTTAATTAAAAAATTAAAAAAATAATTTACGCATTAAAAGAAAACCAACATATCCTTTTGGGCAAAATAGATCAATCAACAGTTTCTTTGCAAGATTTTGAAAGAAAGCAGTTGGTATTGGTGTTGTGTAGGAGCTTCCCTTTTGTGGGGACTCACTGAGTTAAGACTTTGAACAGGTTTTCACTTTCTTTCTCTTTCCTTCTCAGAAATTAATGGCAGCTGAAGAGGTTAATAGGCCACCATCACTCCCTCCTTACCCTGAGGTATAAACACATCACCTATTTCCATTTTCACTTTCTTTCGAAACAAAGAGAAGGGGAAAAAAAAAAAGAGAGAAGGAAAAAAAATTTTCACTTATCTTCCTTATATTTTCCAAAATAATAATAATAATAATAATAATAATTTCAATAATTTCTTGATTAGGGTTTTTTTTTTTTTTAAATAATTGATCTATTATTTTTCATCTTTGATTACTTTCCTTTATTTATCTAACTGT
This sequence comes from Jatropha curcas, assembly GCF_014843425.1. The sequence goes on from NW_023590825.1 coordinate 1,923,211, forward strand.
TTTTTAATTATTTTTTTGTTTTTTTTTTCATGTGTCTGTAGAGGAGATTATACCCAGTTTGAGTTTACAATGGTTTGCTGCTAGCTCTTGTTTAACGTCTCAGATTAAGATGAAGTAAATTTGGGATTTTTTGTTTGGACCCTTGCTCATTTTACATTCTGATATAATTAAAAGATAAAAGACTAAATCTATTTTCCTCCCCTGGTTTGTTACTTACTCCTGTTGAATTTGTGGGGCTAAAATGGAAAATAGAGCTTTTATTTTTGATTTTTTATGATTGCTAATTTTCCTTGAAATCTTCTCACCATACATTTTTTAGGAAAAAAAATTCTAAATTTCACTGTATACAGCTGAATTTTTGAATTTCTGTTTTGAGGCTTGGTGGTTATTTGGATGATTTGGACAGCTACTGAAGCATTATTGCTAAGTTTCTGTTGCATGCGTACTTTTTTCTGAAAATTATTTAAAGAAAAAGGACAATTCTTTAGAATTATATGGGGAAAAAAAGAAAGACATTTTCATCGTTTTACATTTTTCTTTTTTGTTTTGGCTTGCTTCAATCCAATTTAATTTCTTTGGCTTTAACTGCAAGTGCTCAGTTATCTGTTTTTCAAGGAAGGGAAAAAGAGCTTCTTTCTGTATAATCAAATGGACAGCTCTTTTCTTATGAAACTCGTGGAAAGGGGTTTTTGAAAAATTCTATTACAACCCATTTTCCCTACTAAATTCTAATTGCAAATGTTTCAAATAAATAGTTTCAAGTGTGGACTTATGCAAGCATTTGGGTTGTTTCTTGTCTCATAGGGATAAGTTGCAGTTTTTATGATTCTGTGTGAACTGTTCTGTTGTTATACAGATGATTTTGGCAGCAATTGAAGCATTGAATGAGCAAAATGGCTCAAATAAGACATCCATATCCAAGTATATTGAATCAAAATATGGAGAATTGCCTGCTTCCCACACAACGCTTCTCACGCACCACCTTAACAGAATGAAGGATACTGGAGAATTAGTCTTTTGGAAAAACAACTACATGAAACCAGACCCCAGTGCACCTCCAAGGCGTGGCCGTGGCAGACCCCCTAAACCTAAGGATCCATCGCCACCAGGTGCAATCCTTGCCCCTGCCAGACCCAGAGGCCGTCCGCCAAAGGACCCCAATGCACCTCCAAAGCCAATGAAACAAAAGGTTACATCTACAGGTAGTGGAAAGCCAAGAGGGAGGCCCCGGAAGATGGCACGGCCTACAGGAGGAATGAGTGGAACTTCAACTACTACTGCTACAACAGTTCCAATGGCAACTGGGACTGGAAGGCCAAGGGGTCGGCCTCCGAAAGTGAAAAATCCTTCTGTGACTGAAGTGAGTGTTCAAAATTAGGCTAGTCGTTAGTTAGTAGCAGTTGGGCTTTGTTGGCTGTTGATGTGTCTGTAGAATTGGGGGTGGTGTGTGTCTTTAGTCTTTGTTAATGTGTCTGCACATTTGTAATTTGCCTGTAGAATTGAATGATTGTAGTTGTTGTTGAGGCTTTGTTGATTTACTTTAGAGAATAATTTTGTAGTAATGATGATTTGGGGTTCATTAACCTTTGTTCTGTTCTGTAATTGTTTGTTTTTACTTTTTATTGAGCTCGACTCTTGACTGCAAAAACCATAATTCTTTAATTTTTGAATGTTGATACTAATTTTAATTGCAACTATTTCCGTGGACTTGAATTCATGATCTTTTGATTATAATTAGTAAATGAGGGCATTTCAGAGCATGAAACTCCTTGTTTTATGAGCAAAAACATATTATTGGAAGCGCGAATCTTGATTTTACTATTTAAAAATGAGACCTTTTTATTATTATAAATAAAAAAGGAGTTATGTACCGATTTAAATTTGAGATTTTTCATTTTCAAAGTAAATTGAGATTTTTCATTTTCAAAGATTTTCAAAGAAGAGTTCTAAACCAAAAATTAAAGCTTAGCCATAAGAAAAACAAAATTTTACTATTGCAGAAAGACTCGCTACCCTCCATTTAATTCAATTCGAAATTGTCAGTCAGTAGAAAGAAGTTTTCACTTTTCACTCCTAAATTGCAATAAAACAGTAAATTCCAGTGCTCTTTCTAGAAGCAGCAGAGCTGAAATTTACGGTGTTCTGTTTATTATGATTGATGAGCAATGGGGAAGAAGTACTAGACAAGGTCATATTGATTTTGTGTTGAAAAGACAGTTCCCTACAGAGTAACAGGTGTCTGTTTTTCTGTTGACTGATATGGTGGGTCATTCCTATTAGTAATGGTGATGTGGGTCATTCCTATTAGTACTCATGTAATGTTCCATTAGATTTCTGATTGGGATTTGGGATAGTTTTTTAGATTGAAATTTATGATTATAAACTTCCCAATACCAACATGGAAATTGTGGAGGATTTAGATCTTGTTTGGTTGTGGCCTACTTACTAATCATGGAGCTTTTCTAGCATAATTGACATTCATCTTCAAGAGATTATTTAGATGGATGGAATTTAAATTATAGAGTTCAAATACTCTTACCAGATTCTTTTGATTGATAAAAAAAAATGTTTATTCAGTATTAAATTACCAGTTCACGTGGAATAAAAAAATATTAATTTTATGTACTTAAAAATTTAAAATGAAAAACTAAAATCATTGTTTTAAAATCTTATAAATGTAAATTTTTTATTCTAATAAAAAAATTTAATAACCTAACAATTTTCAAAATAAAAACTATTAAAATTATAATTTCTTTTTCCACCATGAGAGTTTCCATGTTTATATTTTCAACTAGTCAAAACACTGCGTGGGTGTTTATATATTTTTAAATAAATATTATTATTGAATTATATTATTATTTTTAAAAGTTTTTGATTTTGAATAAAAATTATAATATTTAGTTCTTATTTATTTTATTTGTAAAAATCAAATTATCTTAGATCTAAAAAATGTTGAGTGCTTAAAGATAAAATGTTTTTTTGTCCGTAATTATCTCTTATTTATTCTATTTGGATAGATTGTGATTGTGAATTTGAAATTTGAAATAGATTGTGAATTTAAATTTGAGTTTTAAATGCAAAATAATCACTGGTATATCAACTATTGAGATATAATATTTTTTTTTCAAGCCCATTTATTTCACAAAAATGGAAATAAAAAATAATGTTGAAAAAACAAATATAATTGAATTTTTACAACAAAGCACAACTCGTTTATTATAAAATTGCAAGCATAAAGGATAGCAAAAAACTATAGAGTAAGATCAATTTAATGAGTCCCTCATTTTATCGAACACATGGTGACAGTCAATCGTTCACATAGTTAAAATAAAATAAGTGCGATTTAGAGATGCAAAAAAGAAAATAATAGAGAATCGAAAAACAGTGAAAAAGATAAAGATGAAACATGGAAGTTTTTCATCTTTGTACAATGATAAGTGTGATGTCTAAGCCGCTAATTTGTTTCTCTTTGAAAAGATGAAGAGGCTAAAGAAATTTATTTTCATTTGAACAGAGGATTCTTCTGAGAATAGAATAATTTTCTTAACTAATTTAAAAGCTCTATATATATTAGTTCAGTAGCCGATAGACCAAATAAGCAGAGTAGCCGTTTAGAGCCGAAGGAGCTGTCTTTTTGATTCAATTTTATTTGGGATTCTGTAGCCTTTAGGGGACGAGTGAGGAGTAGAGCAGGGAAGTCCTAACGGAGAGAGGGTGCTTTTATAACTTTTTATATTCTTAATCAATTGTATCAATTTAAAGGCTTATATTTTTTTTTATTTAATTTATATTTATATGTATAATTCCACTAAATTCAAATTATTCAAATAAAACACTAAAAAATCAACTTTTTTCTTTTGAAATCAAAGCAGTAAATGGAATTCTACTATAAAACTTGAATTCCATTCTCAATTTGAAAGCAAATCATTACAATGCTTAAAGTTTAAAAAGTTAAAAAAGAACACCTACAAGCTTTGGCTTAATAGTACGGTATTCATTTATCTATTGTTAGGCTATGCACAGGATCCGTTATATGTCGCAAACCAATCTAACTCAGCCTTATAATAGATTGAGACATAGTAATAAATGTCATTTTTTGAAATTTTGTTTAAAAAAAAAAAGTCAATTTGACCTTAAATATTAAAATAAAGTCATTTTCGTTATTCATTTATTATTTGTTCTTTTTATTATTATCGTCGTTGTCACCTTTATCGTTATCGTAGCCATAATCGCCAGTCGCCGTATGTTTGTTGAATCATAAAAGCTGTATTTTGAATTTTCGTTTATTGTTCTGTAAGAAAATACCACCCAAATTTTAAAGGAGTTTTATAATTATATACTCTCTTAAATTTAACCAACAGTTATTTTATTTTAGTTGTTTTCTTGGCAATGGGTTCTTGTCATTCAAGAAGTATGTTATTCGATGTTAATTACTTTCAATTTTGCCCACTCTTAACTAAATTTTCTGTCTCTGCCCCTACAGGGGAAAATAGTAGCTCTATAATAGAAGTAAAAGATAAGAAAAGAAGGATGCCACATTTTCTCTGATTCAGAGAATATTACTCCAAATAATAAGATATTTTTATATATAAGAAAATAAAATAAAATTGGGTGCACAATGTTACATGACAAGATTGGAGCCTTTACAACAAAAATATTAGGGCTCCACCCTGGCAAAATTACAAGCTCAGACTTGTACTTAGATGGATTCAAAATGATGGTTCTATAATTCCTCCACTTGGACTGAAAATCCACAAGAACACCGTTTTGTCCTCACTGAAGTCTCCTCATCAAAGCTCTGGTCTACTGCCAAAAATACATGTTCATGATCTTTTGTTAGAACCAGTTGTGAAGCAAGTGATATAGGCTTTCTCATGTCTTCTCCCCGAAGTTCCTGCGATTGCTTGTCGGTTTTACTATTAACATATGCGTTGTTTGTATCTTGGATGTTGCTTGGCATTTGTGATGATGAATTATTCATGTAACAGTTGTTTAACCTTTGTCGAGTTATGATCGATGAAAGGAGTTGATACCACCGAGTAAGAGCTTCCGCCTCGATTCTTTTCTTCTCTGCAGCTTCTCTTCTCTCTTCTTCTTCAGCATATGCCTGGTTAAGAAGCAAACACAATTTTCAGATTGGATGACTTTCTGCAAGAGTAAATTACTATAACACCCCCTAATCAATTCATTAACTAGCACTTCAGCCTCCGCTATTTCAAGATTAGCACTTCAGTTTCCAAACTAACTTCAATGAGAAGTGCATGATTTTGAGTGAGACTAGAGTATTTTACAACATAATTACTCCAATGACTAAAATATATTATATTACAAAATTTTCAGGGATCGAAGTGTTATATAAGCTCAAATGTCACGTCAAGGATTAAAATAGTAGGGACTAATATGCTAATGACGAAACCTATAGGGTGTTATGAACTTATCGTCTTGTAGGATTAAGTAACGAATAAAAACTAAAAGGTTCATCGCGAGTGCATACTGTCTCTTTAGTTGGAAGAAATCAGCTATTCTCCTGAATCAGTGTCCCAAAATGTTATAGCGACTAAAGATTTGCGACATTAAGTAGAACCGCATTACAAGAAATATTTAGCATTGAACAAGTTCACATGCCATTTGACTAGTTTCTCATTTTCCTTCAAATCTAAGCATAGGAAGGTGCAGAAAGTATAAGTGGGTGAAGTGCAAAATAATCCATCAAAACGATATGCCGAATCAACCACATGTAGCAATTACAATTTACCTGTAAAATTGCATCCTTGAACTCAGTGCACACCACAATACCTTCAAAGACAGGAATAGATCGACCATTTTTGAATTCAAAACCAACCATGGCTGGTGCATAGTCAATTTCTAATCTCTTGGCAACATGAAATATCCTTGGCAGTCTCAAGTGAACGGTCCCTGGTGGCAAGCACTTCTCAGACCACACATCAACTTGACCACGCTCATTCTAATCTCCAATTCAAATTCATCAGTCAGGTGATAATATAGTATAATTTAAAAAAAAAAAAAAACATGAAATCAAAAGGTTTTTTTGGTTAAATGAACTTTTCAAGTGCATTTTGCATTCTCAAATGGTTTCAAAAAGTGATAGAACAGAAGTAGGCAAATCGTATTACCATGCAACCCAATAAGCGTATAGAAAAAAAAAACAAAATATAAGAAAGCCATTGGACATTGGATTCCATATACTTCCACAAAAAATTCTTTTACACCAAACCAGAATAACAATCTAATTTTTGTATACAAGTCTGGCTTAAGATGTCATATATACTTCTACACAATAAAATTTCAAGAAAACTTTTCTTTCCTAGATCATCACATATGTGTGCTGACACAGGCTCAATGGTACCTTCAAATATTAAACAATTCAATCATTTGTCAATAGTTTTTAATCTCAAGGTCCTATTCAAGTAATCATATATTGGGAGCAAAATTGCAAACAATTTTAACCTTCCACTATAAAAAAGATTCTTTTTATTAATCAAGTACATATAAAAAGTATTTTTACACAAACCAAGAAAGGAACAAAACTTAAAAAAGTAATGTCAGGCTATCTGAAATATGCTAATTTCTCGGAGAAGAATAAGGGGAAATAACTCTTGGCTTCTCCTGGTTGAGAAAAAGAGAGAAAAAGTAAAAGAAGCATGGCTCAATATTAATTGTTAATTTGAAAACAGAGCATGATATATTTATAGAGGAACATGACCAGAATTCACCTTTGGAACGATCCCATTCACAGCCCGGGGCAGCTGTAAGGGTTCTAGTTGCCACTTCCCATATAACTCTGTAGTTCCTTTAGGATCAGCTTCACCATATTCATCATCTTCTGAAGATTTTACTTTCTTAAGCTTTCCAGATTGTTTCAACACCTTCAGGAAATAAACTGCCTCTATTAAAAAAATTATAACAAAAAAACCATCTATCTAATAAATAATAAACCTAAACCTTAGATTAAATATTAGCTGCACTGAACCTTTGCTGGAAGTTCTTGGGCTTTAACCTGAAGCCCGTCACGCAACCATCTTTCTTTTGTTTTGAGTGTTTGCACACAAGCACGAGGGTAAACTGGATGCCCAGAACAAAAACCCAAAACAGGGCCCCTGGGATGAAGTATCTGAGACTTTGTAAGCCATCTTTCAATAGCATATAATTGATGATTTTTATAGGCCTGCATATAGATAATGAGAAGTTCTGTAAAATTTGCAGAGCAACTCAGAGATCCCGTTAATCTTCACATGGATCACTGTACCTGCTGATTAGTGGGAAGAGGCTCAGTTAGAGCCCTAGTTTCCAACTCCACATCCTCAAGAGAGTTTCTACTAGCAACAAAGGAGTTCCTTCCAGAAGGTTGTGCATCAATCTTCCTCTCAGGTACTTCAGACACTTCCAAGGAGCCTGACTTGCCAGACAAATTAACATTGATTAGAAAATTATCTGATATGGAATAATCAACCACACTTCATGCCTCTTTATTTTATTTTATTTTATTTTATTTTTTTGAGGCATGATTATGGCGTTTTTCCAAATGGACCATACCTCCAGTTGCTCCTGACTCCAAATCCCTCAATGGGGTTAACACTGAATCCCACCAAACTGAGTTAATTCGCTGTAGTGCTATCTTGTACCACTTCATACAGTACCTGCATCAATGACAATATTTATATAAACAGCAGCTCATAAACAATAGTATTTAATTACAGTTTTTCCGCCCTTTTTGGGGTAAAGAAGAAAGGAAGAATAAATGCTTTAGAGAGTTAACCAGGAAAAACTTTGAATTAGCATCCATATAATCTAACTGTGCATTTTCTGTCCTTTTATATCTAGAAGATTAAGAAAAATTCTCCTGAGACAAATCATTGAAAGAAAAGGAAGGTAACTGAGAGTTATTGTTACGGTCCCAAATTTGGATCTAGTTATGGGTCTTTGAATTAGGGGATCAGGTTTAAGATGGGTATCTTAGAAGGAGTTTTCTTCCTTCTATCAATGGTGACAAACTTAGAGAGAATCTGCAATCTCCTAGAGCTCATTAAGAGAGAAGAGAATCTGGCAATCTCCTAGAGCTCATTAAGAGAGAACTCTACAATCTCTGAGTTTTAGGGAACTCAAAACCTTTTGCATAAAAATTCTTGGCTTGCATTTGTCCTGGAACTCAAAACCTTTTCATAAAATTCTGCTTGCATTTTTCCTGATATCAAAACCTTTTAAACAACTAAATGCAAAGCTAAAACTACCCACTACCCACTACGATAAATAACTTGCTTAACCACCCCACTAATACCCACTTACAAGAAACTGATAATAACATGATACACACTGAATAACTAAATAAAAGCACCGTAAATAGCAGTAAAACTACCCTAAGTCCAGCAGCGCCATAACATTACACTCCCCCTCGAAAAGGCGCTTGTCCTCAAGCGCAAAGGATGGATGACATGCAATCTTCAACTTGTAAAAATGTGATGCAAACAAAATCCTTATCACCCTCTATTATTCTGTAAATAAGAAGCTGTTTATTGTGCTTCCATATTTAATTAAATATTCCTGGATCAAATGGCTCCTCTAATGTTTCCTCTATGTCATTCTCGAATTGCTTCTTCCCACTCCCTTCCCATTTAGAGGCTGCCAAATCACAAGCAAGACCCTCTAATTGTGCTAACGATTAATGTTTGATTATTTCTTTCGTTTGCTCCGCTCTATCTTCTATACACACAACTATTGAGACTTGAAACATTTGCTGGAAAACTATTCGCTCTGCGGCAGTTTTAGGTTGTTCCAATTTTGCCAACTTTCCTAAATTATTACTCCTCATAGGTGGTCCAAGTTCAAAGAAACATCCAACTCTTGTGAAAATCCTTATTACCCTCTATTATTCTGCAAATAAGGAGCTATTTATTGCGCTTCTATATTTAATTAATATTCCTGGATCAAATGGCTCCTCTAATGTTTCGTTTATGTCATTCTCGAATTGCTTCTTCCCACTCCCTTCCCATTTAGAGGCTACCAAATCATAAACAAGACCCTCTAATTGTGCTAACAAATGATGTTTGATTATTTCTTTCTTTTGCTCCACTCTATCTTTTATACACAGAACTATTGAGACTTGAAACATTTGCTGGAAAACTATTCGCTCTGCGGCAGTTTTAGGTTGTTCCAATTTTGCCAACTTTCCTAAATTATTACTCCTCATAGGTGGTCCAAGAACATCCAACTCTGTGAATTTTGAAACAATTGTAGTGCCCCTTGGAGATTCTAGACCGGCTGAACCTATTGCCTTTGCTATCGGTGCTTGACTATGGCTGCTCCCATCCATTGTTGATGTTTGTTTTAAATCAAAAAAAACACAGCTGAGGGTATCTAATTTGGATTTTAGTGCTTCATGTCGGACTTTGTTGGCAGCTTGCTCCTGTAGGAATAATGTTAAAATTCTATCAAGTTGTTTTTGAATAGAGTCGCCCATAACCAGGCTCTGATACCAAATGTTACGGTCCCAAATTTGGATCTAGTTATGGGTCTTTGAATTAGGGGATAAGGTTTGAGATGGGTATCTTAGAAGGAGTTTTCTTCCTTCTATCAATGGTGACAGACTTAAGAGAGAATCTGCAATCTCCTAGAGCCTGTTAAGACAGAACTCTACAATCTGAGTTTTAGGAACTCAAAACCTTTTCATAAAATTATGCTTACATTTTTCCCGATATCACAACCTTTTAAACAACTAAATGCAAAGCTAAAACTACCTACTACCCACTAATAACTACCCATTACGATAAATAACTTGCTTAACTACCCCACTAATACCCACTAACAAAGAAACTGATAATAACATGATAAACACTGAATATCTAGATAAAAACACCGTAAATGGCAGTAAAACTACCCTAAGTCCAGCAGCGCTATAACAGTTATTTTCCCCCACAGTCGCTCTGCTTCCAAGCAAGAAACATATCTCAAGGAATCAAGGCTCTGTGCATGATATGCACTAAGAATACAAGAAGATTAGGTGCAACATTTCAACAAGGCAGATTAAAAAGCATGTTTATCAAAATCTACTGAAATCAAGTGCCGAAGGATAGGATCAGGAAAAGGTTGCCGTAGGTCTCATGTTTAAATTTAGTCTCAACGAATGCAGTAATTGAAAATGTGATTGCACATCAGAATTTCAAAGGAAAGAACAGTTGAATAAGAGGGTTTAAAACCTGCGTGTCACATCTTTAGCACCATGGCCAGCAAATGCAACCACATATCGCAAAGATGTTTTACATGCAGCTGCTGCAGCTTCAACTTTCTGTTCTCCATCTACAATTGCATTTACAGCATCCACATGCACCCATTTTCCTGTTAAGTTTTCTCTACTGCAGTATATTTCTGCCCAATACAGAGGAGATCCCACTTTCCTTGATCCAACTGCAGTGGAGATTCCATGGGAAGAAGATTGTTCGCTTGCAACTGTTTTAATTCTTTTAACTGGAGAAGAGATATTCGATGAATCACTAATCAAGCTGCTCACATCTGATGTCATGCTAATTTGAGGATTAGCAGTTGCTGTTGCGGAGAGAGCCATTTGCAACTGCATCTCAAACTCAAGATCACCTTTCCTCTTTGAACCCTGAGATTTTGTGCTAATGCATGATTCAGAGATCTTATCCTGCGCCTCACATGAAAATGAATCTGTCACTTGGTTTTCCAATCTGACTGCAGTAGGACAATCATTAGAATGAGTCTTATTGCTCCTTGGATGACTATCTTTACGTTTGAAAGAAGCCTTTAGAGAAGTTTCATGGATGGTGTTATTCTCATTGCATGAGAATGATTTAACAGGAGACTCAAGGACCTGTTCTGATCTATCTACCATCAATGTCGAACTATTAAATATCCCTCTTTTCACTCTGCTTGTATCTTGACTTGAGGATTCACATCTGTCAGCTTCAGGTTTTATGGAGGCAACATCTAGAATGGACACAAACCTGAAAACAGTTATGTCTTAAGTTAATATGATTTGGTGTTTAAATATACCTCAATTAAAACAAATTATGACTTTTGATTCCCACAAAAAAAGAAAAAAAGACACTGATTTAAAACTTCTAGATGGTGAATATCAGGACAGTAGAATTTCTTACAAATCTTTTTTCTACGACAAAATATCTTCATAAAAAAAAAATGAAATGAAGAAGCATGAACGAAAACATCCTAGCTCAAGATGAATATATAATGAAAATTCTGGTGAAAATTTTAAGAATGAAATAGATTTTTGGTGCATACTTCCAATTACTTATGTGCAAAAGAGTATCAATTTCTATACAGCATGATTATTCCACTTAAAATGTCACATGAAATTACTAAGGGAAACTTGAATAGGGCATGGGAATTCCATTTAAACTCAAAATACAACAAAATATGACTCTTTTTAGAGATAGACTAATTGGAACAATTATTTTGAGTCAATTGAATAACCTAGTAGACTAATTTGAATAAATAAACTTTAGTTAAAAACCCAAAATAGAAATGTCTACCAACAAATTCAAGAACAATCTCCACTCCAAGCCACTCCTATCGAAGTAGTAGACCCATGTGAATCTACAAGCCCATGCAACATCCAATAAAAAACAAATGCGGTAGATCATACACATAATAAAGATCTAAGAACTGAAAAGAGAATAAGAAGAAAAGAACCTAACTCCTGAAAGGAACAAAAGAAAACTTCTGAACCTGAGACATGCTTCCTACAGATTAAAATTTAGAACCGTGTTGCATAACTCCAGCAGAATTAATATAATACCATGCTTTCGTTCCTTAAAACTCATACAGCTATATTTTAATATTCAAAATATAAAAAAGTCAGTAATAATTTTGAAATTTCACAGGTTTTCCTACCCTAGATCTTTATTGGAGTGGCTAAAACTTGGCCACAAAAATCTAGATCAACATGCTGAAACTAGTAATAATGACGATATAAATATTTATATACTAGCAATCATCATATACCATTCTTATCACAATGATAACACTGTACCGCGTGGTAAGTTTCAAAGCTCTGAATAGTGCCACAGACAATGCTGCAATCTGCAAAAAATATTGAACCTTTTATTTTTTTTCTGCCATTAGAACAATGACTAATATATTCATATGATATCTCTTTGATCCCACTCTTACAAAGACAGCGTCTGAACTGCAATTCTTTCTGATCATCTGGTATATTGGATGGTAACTGATCCAGATGATAATAATCATTGAAACTAGTGTAGGATCAATAGAGAAACAATATATATGTATCAGATCCAATTGCATGCACAATGACAATAAAATAATGGATAAAGCTAATTAAAATCAACCCATGGATGCAAATCTACCATCAGTTGAAGAAGCTGTCACAAGAAGTTGAAAACAACCAAGAATATGTTGCTTCCACTGTTTCACTATCTGGTAAGTTTTTCTTTGAAAAACATCAAATTAACTTCAGCAAAAAATATTAAAATTAGGTCTGGATGTATTCTCATTAATTTCTGTTGAGATTGCCAATGTGCAAGAATCTTATCTGACATAGGTACCATAGGATAAAAATGAAGAGGAAGTGCATCTGATGTTTTAATCAAATTAATTAATCCAATAAGCTTTCATACTTGGACATCACATACACACACCTTAGTGCACTTTTAGATTAACCATTCTGTTAAACGCATTTTTATGTTTAAGAGACAAGAAAAGGAAGCTTCAATCAAGCTCGTTGATTGCTAGGCCTCCAAGGCTTTATTTTCTGGCAATAAATATCCATGAGAAGAAATGGTTGCAGATTAAAATCAGTAAAATTAATCATCAAAATGTGGAACATCTTATTCAAATAACAAGACTTTACATCAAATCCAATAGAGGGAAAACTCCACAACCTTGAGGCACATTCCAGTATAAGATATTAGTATGCTACCTCTTCTGGAGTTCCTTCACGAGTTTCAAGTGCAAAGGCCAAAGCTGACTGAAATGATCTCTTCTCACTGGTAGAGCTTCTAATACGAAAGTTATTATGAAACTGCAAAATTTACAAGGGTTAAGAAACTAAAATACTAGAAGTTAGATAAATAAGATAGAGCAAGTGATGCTAATGAAACCAAGAATATTATGCTTATTCTATGCAAGAATATGACTAACGTACCCAACTGACAACAGGAGATAAAGAATTAGCGCTAAGTTTTGAGACCTCTGGTATCTTCAACAAGTGTGCTGGTAGTAGAGAGAGTAAAGAAGCCTGCCATCATCATTTAAATTTAAAATAATATTGATATTTCTACCTATTTCACTATAATAAGACTTGTAGGAAAATGATTGCACTGAACAAGTCTACGTGTGTATGCGCGAGAAAGGAAACTTGTAGTGTGTCATCCTTATATATACAGATGGTTGCTAACTTTTATCTGAAGCTTTGAATATTGATACAATAGTTATCATAATTAACCATGCTACTGATTGTCATAATCTTAAAGGGATTAGGAAATTTCACGTGGGATATTGGAATTTTACAACTGTCTTTGTGAATCTTATATAGCTTGTTGTAACTAAAAAATAATTGTCACAAATATTTTAAACGAACACGGTAGGCGCACTTCTCTTGATTTTCAAAAGGGAAACATACCATAAAAAAAGTATTATAAAACAATTTACCACAATTACATTTTATTAAATAATTTCAAAATATGTTTGAGGATGACTTTGAAATACCAAAAAAGTTGTAATTAAGAAGCATTCTCCAATATTTGGTTGAAGAATTTCTTTCACCATCCTCTACAAGTTCCAATTTTTCTTGAAATTCACCAAGATCAAGAAGTGAATTAAATCAATAAAAAAAAACTGCTTTTATTGGATAAAAATTAATGAAGAAATAGTAAATCATATCTCGTCAAATTTGGAACCTTATATTTTATTTTACTTGTTTGAAAATTTGTGATAAGTTGCAAGATTAAATATAAAATTGTCCATCTCCATATCATTATTTGAATAAAATTTTGTTCTAAAAAAGAAACACATTTTATCATTGTAAGAGAAAAAGCACACTACTTATTTCTAGGATTTTTCCCAAAAAGGTCAAATTCAAAGACTTGGAACTGGTTGCACATCCAAAGGCAACCTTTATATGACAAGAATCAAACAAAGAATCTCATACAAGGACTGAAACAGAGGACTTCCGAAATTAATGAAGGTGATTGCAGACTAAAGGCTTCGCAAAAATAAAAGAAAAAAAATGCAAAAAATAAACAAAGGGTAAAATTTGAGTGATAATAACGTTTGTGATACAATAATGAAGACACAACCAACCTGGATAAGAGGATCATCACAAGCACTATCAACTATTCTGCCCCTAGCAAGTAAACAAAGTAAGTGAACCTTATGCACAAGCTCTGCCAATTCCTGCAGGAGAAGGTTGTCTTAAAAAAAATTAAAAAGACATGACCTTTTTATTCAGTCAAAAAATCCCATGTGCCCCACATTATCAAAAGAAATTCAATTCACCTTTTCTTCAGCAGTGGCGCGACGAATAGGCTTCCGTTTTGCAGAATCAGGAGACTCACTAAACTCAATAGTCACCGTCCTAGATACATCATCACCAACATGATTATCATTATTCAAAGAATCCTTAATTGGAGTAGAACCATCTTCCCAATCAATATCATCTGTTTCAGCTTCTCCTTCACTATTTCTTAAAGAATCCTTCAAACTCCCTCCATCAATGGAATTATCCAAATCATTCCATGTAACTCTTGTATCATCAACTCGCTGTTTGCCATTTCCTCCTGCCCCTGATGACCTACGCCCATTGACACGTCTGACAAGTTTGTCTACTGCGTCAATTGACATTTCGGCCAGACTTTCTTTTCCAGTGTCCATCGCATTCTCCTTCCCTGTAAAAATCACACATAAATATTCACTTCTTTTTGCTGGAAATTTTCTCGGCAACCAAACAGAACCACGCTAAATCAAAAAAGAAATACCAATCAAGACCTAGGGCAATTCCATAGGTGTACATATGTACAGAAAAAAGAGAAAAATGTGAAAATAACAGAAAATGGGAAATTGAGGGTTTAATTAGGGTTTACTGAATAGAATAGAGAGGAGTGAAAAGGAAGGACCTCTACGCATTTTTGTCGCTGAAATGGAGACACAAATGAGTCGCGCGCAAAACTGTTTTGTGGGTTATTTATTTCGGCAGTTGGAATGCTATTGTAGTTGCAGCTGTACTCGAGGCATTGTGCGGATGCAATCGGACGGTATATATCTGTGATTTTTATTTTCCGCTATGGATTTGATTTTTTTTTTTTTCCAAAAATATAATCAACACTAAAATTCTGACATTTCAAAAGTGCCAACCAAATCTTAAGTTAAATTCTTTATGGTTTTTTTTTAAAGTAAAAAGTTAACGCTTCATAGTGAATTTAACTATAATTTAGATACAAATTTATCATGAGAATTTGACTTCTGGTGAATATTAAAAAAAAAAAAAAATAGAAGGAAAACTAGAGAGGAAAATAAAATCTGACAAAAAGGTACTTGTCTTTTCTGTCAAATGCCTTTTTAGTTCAAATGGATAAGCTTTTCGTTTGCTGGGAAATGGAAGTCTCATCACAGTCATAATGCCAACTAGTAAGTCTATTGTATGATACTCCAACCTCTTTCTCTGTCTCTCTATCTCCCTCCCTTCCTTCCTGTTCTTTTGAAGAACTCGTGTTATTGAATCATAGGAATAACAAATTATCTGGTGTCTCATGATTTGGTTCTCTTGACATTGTTTTTGGAATCATTTTCTATTGCTGTTCCCTTGTTTTTCCTTTGGAATCAAAACCCAATTAAGTATTTTGATGTTTAATTCTTATCATACAAAGATTAACCCTGAAGAATTTGAAGTCAGCAAACTGCTTGGAGAAACCCAAATGTGTTTTATATCTCTTTGTTCATTTTCTTACCTCTGTTCACTATTATCACTTGCAATTAGATTAGTTAAGAGGAAGGCTGGACATGACAGATAACCTTGCAATGATGGTAGCTTACTGCATTTAGATACCTTATTTTGTTTCTAATTTTATGGGTATTTCAGGCATGAAAATTGGCTCCCATTCTTACTAATCAGAAGTATATTATCTTACATGTATTTCAGTTGTCTGAATTCTGTAAGTTCAGTTTCTTCTACAAAGATAAAAATAGCCATGAGTGATGACTTTCTTTCCCCTTGTGCAGTTGATATTCTATTGGAGTATTAAGTAGTCAAATTACTCTGAAAAAAGAGATGGCATTAAGACCTTCAGTGTCAATTCAAAATCTACCAACCTTACTCTGCTGCCTAAAACCCACTTTTCACTCCAAAGAGATAATGTCTCCTCAGAAGCTTCTCCAATCCAATATCAATAGAAGAATAGGAGCAATAGTTGCAGTTGGTTCAGTTATATTGGCAAGGAAAGCAATACTGAAACCAGAAATTGCATTTGGGTTGGATATGAGAATGGTAGCTCCTGATCAAACAATTGAAGAGGCAGAGAGTGTAATTAGAGACCATGCTCAATCTTTGTTAGATATTAAAGGTTTGCTAGAGTCAGAATCTTGGCGTGAAGCTCAGAAAGAGCTGCGACGAAGCTCATCAAACTTGAAACTCGACATTTATACCATAATTCAAAGTAAACCTGGAAGTGAAAGGCCTCAGCTGAGGAAGCTCTATTCTGATCTATTCAATAATGTTACCAAGGTAAGTTATGCTAAACGTCTTCTGTTTGTTGATTCTATGATTCTCAATGCACTATAACAATAAATTTACAGTAGATTGTTGCCTTTTCAAAATGCGTGTTTGAATTGTAATTATAGTACACTAAAATTAAATTCTTATCAATGCTTAGCTTTGGATTAAAGGGTGATTTTGGTGTAACAATAAAGTTACTCCTCTCTGCAAAAGCATGGGAAGCTGCATAAGTAATCCTCCCCAAAACCATACATGTAGGATGCTTCATGCATTAGTTCACTTCACATTCTTTTAGCTTTGAATCAATGGTATTGGAGGTCACATGTTTGAACTCCAGTCATGTAAGGTTGGATAACTGTTAAAAGCATCCAAGTAGTAAGTCTACCGAAGATAAGTGTTCTCCTATTTTGACTTCCCCAGAACCTTCGGTAGCACAGCGGACGGAAAGGTTTGGCACCTCAATGTGGGCTCTTCGCCACCTAGGGATGTAGTATGTTCCAAGGGTTGGGCTGTTCGCTGTTTTGTCATTACCTTGTGAGATTGCATGTTTGAACTCTGGTTGGTCTATTTGCCATTACAGGTCGAGTTGCTATTATTAAAAAAAAGAAAAGAAAAGTTTGTGGAAATGTTGATTATAGATCATTAAAGCTTGTTTAAAAATAATTCACATAATTTTGGAATAGCTAGACAACATTCTAAAATACAACGTTTGAAATAGCGTGCCAAATAGGCTATTACTATGATTCATTTAAGTCAAGTCTCATTTTAGCACCATAGTCCATAGGCAATGGACATGGTGAAGATTAACTACTTTAATGGTCATACTTTTCATCTCAAGGATGAAACAGTGATGTCATTCCCTTTTCCAAGCTATTCACAACGATTAGTTATTGGTCTAATGCATAAATTTGACCATGTACTTTGTGTCGATTATCTTTGTAGCGCCTTGAACTTTGTAAAGAACTCATTATGACCCTACACTTTCACATTTCAATAATAATCTTGCCTTTCGCCAAAATGAAATGTGAAAGTATAAGGTCATAATTGAACCCCTGCAAAGATATTTTATTTTGGCAAAAGGTGTGGTTATTATTGAATTATAAAAGTGTAGAGTCATGATTGAACCCTCGTAAAATTCAAGAGGCTACAAGGATAATCAACCAAAGTTAAAGTTCAAAGGTCAAATTTTTGCATTAAGCGTTTAGTTATTGAATTGATTATTTCATGCATGCAAGTCTCCTTTACTCAATCATGTCTCTTGGCCATAATCTTTGTTTACTAGGAAAATATTATTGAGAGAATTGATATTCTTTTTAATTGAATCTGCAGCTAGATTATGCAGCAAGAGACAAAGATGGCTCGCGTGTATGGCAATACTATGGAAATATTGTTGTGGCCCTTGATGACATCTTGCATAGAATTTAAGACCAATAACCATTATGAACTAGTACTTTGTGCAACTTATAATTCTGTCACTAATATTGTGACCACACAACAAAGTAATTCTCTCCTACTGTGATTATTGTCAATTTACCATTCTGTCAATTTTATTAATCATAACAAATTCTACTTAAACTTTACTAAATATAGAAATAGTTTTTTAGTTATAATACACTACTTTCCAATTCTGCAACCAAACATAAAATACAATACTCATTTCATTTCTTCTACTACACTCTATAGTCTATAGTTCTGTTCTGTTCTATCATATCCTTCTAAACATAAGCTTGGTTGTACATCTGATGGATTTTATTTTATTGGCTACCTCTCTGCATTCATTTAGCTAAACTAATGACCTTAAAATCAAGGTGCGCCCATTTCTGGGAGATAGATTCTAACATAGAAGAAATGCTAATTATTTAGTTATGTTATAAGAATATCTCAGTATCTTTTCCAACTTAAACTAAAACTAGGCTCTATTTCACAAAAAAGTCAACAGGGGGGAATATCAAAAATTTTGAATGCTTTTCATATCAGCACTGAGAATCCAGTAGGCGCCAATTGCCCCACCCACTGGAAATCTGCCGGTGAATTTAGCTATGGGAACAGCTGTTGTGCATGAATGATGAGACGGGACTATGATGAACCTGTAACCCCAGGGAAGAGTTCTGATATCTTGTTGAAGACATCCATAACCTGAAATGAAAATAGAATATCATTTATTTTCATTATACACGTAATTAAATGTCCTATTGACCAAAATGGTTCACTGGAAACAAAAAACTAAATGTACGATTAACGGAGACAAGAATGCCACCATCCGAGGTGGCAAAATAGAGTGCACAAAAAAACAAAAAAATTATCTGCAATCTCTTAAAAATTCACCGCAATTATTTCAAGTAATTTAATGCCAAAAGCACCTTTAAGTTGACTAATGAACATTTTGAATATTAAATACTCACTGGAAACATAACATGTTATATTAGACTTTTAGAAGAAAAATAGATATTGGTAAAAATATTAAATAATAATAATAATAATAATAATTTGATTGATCAAGCATGCCTGAGATCAGAAGAGAGAAGAGAAGAGTTTGGCTTTACCTCCTTGTCATTCTGATATTTGGCTATACTAAGTGGGTTTTGCGAACACTGCAAAACAAACAAACATTAATAAGTTGATTTTAATGGCAACATCAAATTTATAAGTTAGCTAGGACATACATCCATTATGGCTTGTTGAACTCTTGGATTTTGAAATGCAAGGGCCACATCAGGATTGGCCATGATTTTTGAGATTACTTCTTCAGGTGTAAGGCCAATTTGATCTGCAAAATGTAGACACCATGAGTAAGGAGACAAAATAAATAATTACTTCATGTTGCACTGAATATAATATTTGAATCCAAGCTTTTAGTTTGACTTATTCCTTCTTTTCAAAAAATACCCCCCACCTCTCCAATTCTCATCTTGTAACCATGCAAAGTTTATAGTAACATAAGACAAAATTAACCATGTAAAATATTAGGCATCATAACTATAATCATATTGGAGAACACAATAAAGCAAGTTTTGAATAAATCAGATAGCCGTGATGCATCCTCTACATAAATCCTGTAATCAAAGGGTAAGTTGAATTCTGATATTATATCCTCATGTCTTAATTATTCATTGACGAAGAATAGGCACTTCTAGAGATCATGGGCCCAATTTTATATACTAAATGATCTACTAAAGAACAATTTCTTGTAAAGGAAAAAGAAAAACAAAACAAAAAAAAAAAATTTGTTACACAAGGCCAAGCTAACTGATAAACCTCGAGAGCTAAATAAGCAATCTAATAAAGGATTATACCACAGGAGCACTAACTCATTTCAGGATTGATGATGCAGTAACTTACTTGAGGACTGATGGTAGATAGTAAACTGGAAGAGAGAACATATAGTAACAAGAAGGGGGAGAGTGGGAGAGTTGGAAAGTCAAAAATACAATCACACTGTCAATATGACAACTTGTCAAATTTCAGCACATTAATGTAAAGGGAAAAAAATATATAAGTGTTTAACTCACCAAATTGTTGTTTAACCTCAGGACTACTGAGATCAAAATTTTTCAAGGAATCCATCATCCGGTTGTCCCATTCACCGCTTCCACCCATATTATTTCTGAAACAAACAAGTGGAACAAAGAACTTAGATCCATTTATCTCAGGCTAGGTTCATTAAAAAAGGAACTCAATGGACCTAAGGTGATAAATCATTTAATAGTATAGATGACATAACTAGTCTGAGATAAAGACTTAATTATGTTGAGCAGGTATTATATATTAATACCATAAGTTAGTATTTGAAGGATGGTGCTAAGGAGATACTATAACAGAAGTTCTTATATCAAAGCATAAAGCAGATGTTAAAAAAGAAATGATGAACACAAAAGTTATTCTGTGCATCTATATTACTCGAGAACCCCTCTCCTAAACCGTAAAGTATCATTTGCTTGCATGAATAAGGATAAAGAACTGGACTCTACTAAATCAGAGGAAAAATCAGTGAAATACTCCCCAAATTGGAATCAGTACATAAGGTAGCTCATCCACATATAAATAGAGTTTAGGTTTGCACTCCCACTATCCCATATGGTCTGTGTGCTCAGCAGCAATACTGTGAGTCTGTGTGCATCAGTGCACGCCTATACAATTATATAACATAATCAACAATCAACTTGTAGTCAATGGTAACTAGAAACATCTTTTCCAGTTCAGGAGAAGAACCATGAATCTGTGGAGAGAACACCTAATAAGACTACATGTATGTTGTTGGCAAAGGCATCGTGAATGGGTGACAAACCCCAGGAACAGAGGTAATATACACTTGACAGAGGAAGGATATAGAAGTCAGACCCAAGACCCAAAATTCATTCTCAGTGGATTTAAGGATTCTCAAACCAAACAGATATAACACAAGAAAATACTTCAATTCTCATCCCTTTTCATATCCTCTTTACATCTTTATCACCACAATAACCTACTAATATCGTGATTCTTTCTCTTCTAGTCAGATCTAGTTTTTAATTGGTTATTTTGAGGCCTTCACATGATACACCAACAATTAATTTGAAATGTGTAAAGAGAAAGAACCAAAATGCAATGATAGCCAAGGATGATGCAAGCAAACTACTTTCCTCCCCCACCCCTCAACACACAAAAACTCCATCTGAATTTCAGATAGACAGAAGCAATCCCACAGTGAGATAATCGTGGAAGAGGTAAATTGTATCTCCATCATCTGATTGGCATCACATTAAAGGAGATCAACTCTAGGCTCCATTTTTCACTGGAAACTTTTGTTTGCTTCCAATACTTAAAAATCAGTCGGAGATTACTATTATTATTATTATTATTATTATTATTTAGCATATAGACTAAAAAATGTTTGGACACATAAAAACTTAACATTTTCCTATATATTGATTAATTTGAAATATAATGCACATGAAATTGTAAATTGTATTTGCTCAATTGGTTCTACTATAGGTTCCTTCCATTATGATTTTGTTAAAGTCTAGAAAATGATTTTTCATTTTAGGATAACTTCCTCTCTTGAAAAAAAATGAACCAGTTTTCCTTTTAATCAAGAAAACATTTTCCTTGACCAATTCTCTAAAACAAGGTAAATATTTTCTGGTTAAATATTTCTTTTGAAACATATGGAGCCTTATAGAACCAACTAAGCCAGAAAGTAGGATAGCTTGCGGGTTGATTAGATCAGATGATTTTGGTTTAGAATGGGTAAATATATAAGGAACAATTAGGGATTATATGGGAATATGTTAAAGAAGCAAAGAGAACACAAAAGGAGGAAGTAGAGCGGTGTGACCAGTGTTCATGAACAATATCAGTGAAAAACAACTTGATGAATAGCAAAAATATAAAAATTTATGCTTCACACCTAAATTTCCTTAGGTATCACATCCAAGGTCACATGGCATGACACTGAGGGCTGGCAATTCATGTTTTCGCATCATAAACAGATTGTGTCAACACACAAGTATTAAAAAAATATGCTCAACCCAAACACGACCCATCCAAATAAATGTCTTAAAACTCTCAACGCTTTCACAGACATCATATCAATAAACAGGTTACATGACACAACCTGTGTAAGCCGTTAAATAAATAAGTCAAATTAAACAGTTCCTTGTAGATCTAATTGGGTCATGTATTGTAGGGATGTAAATGAGTTGAACTGGCTTGCAAGCTGTTCAAGCTCAGTCTGAAAAGGTTTGGCTTGAATCAAGCTCGAGCTTGGCTTGTTTAGCAAACGAGCTGAGCTCAAACCTAATAAAATTCGGCTCGAAAGCTCGTCGAGCCTTATCAGCTCGAAATAACAAGGTTTGGGTTGAGCCGAACTCAAGCCAAGCTCGAGCTCAAAATTTCCAAGCTCGTCGAACTTCAAGCATGGGGAGCTCAAGCTCTAAGCTCATTTACACCTCTATATATTTTATATTAACCTATGAACATGATTAATTAATGGATTAGGCAGCTCAACCGTCGACCCGCTTAAGAAACCATTCGAAGTGTCTCATAAACAGGTTGACCCATTCATGACCCAAACCTATATATTGTCGTGTCATATCATTTAAACAGGTTGTGTTGAAAATTGCCAGCTCTAGTCACACCTAGGGTTCAATTGCACCACACAACTCGAAGAAGCATAACCACTAGTAATTTTATTAACCCAAAACCGAATTAAAAGTACTAGTCTTGGGTATTTATCTTAGGTATTTATGGACTTAAATCTAAAGCTAATCTTTTGTGGAAAGGACTTAGAACTTCTAAGCCTTTAAGAAAAGGACTACAAAAATTTGTATACATCCTCTAAGGATGTGGATTCTCAAAAATAAATTAAATACCAACCCAACAAGGACTCAAGATTAAGACAAAATACATATAAAGAATCCTACAGAAATAGGGCATTCCAACAAAGCTTGAAGTGTACAAAATTCCCTTTAAATTTAAAATAATAAACTAGCATCTAATTTATCTAAATAGATATAAATAAGACTCTAAAATACTATAACATACACTATCATAATAATTCTGAAGCATAACCCATTTTCAGATTCTTTTTCTGCATCAAAGACTTAACTGAGCATCAAATCTAAGAGCACCAACAACACAAAATTCAAAGCATCTCCCTAGTATTCGTGAAGCCAAATCTAAACAAAGCAAATGCCATACAAACAGAATCATCATTGTAATCTCAATCTTGTACTGAACACACCAAGGAATTAATAGAGATTACAATGCAATACAGCACCTGAAATCTAAGAAATCATAAATATACGACAAGTTTTGCAGCATTGAAAAAAAGGATGATGAAATGTGTCTCTAAAATTTCCAAGGTCACCAAGTTTATAAATGCTACGCAATATCAGAACAACAGGCTTATATCAATAGATTCCACATCAATAAGACCTGGAATGCATGCACTAGAATATCAACTATCAAGCATCCTTGAACAAAATCAAAAGCTTCAGTAGAGGTGGAAAAGGGACTTACAGCATTTCTTCCAGTTGTTGACGGTATTGTGGATTTTGAAGCATCCCTATAAAAATCACAACAAGATTTATGTTTCATTAAATAACATGTTGACTAGGTCCTATTTACACTGGCATGGAAGAAAAAAAACACAGCAATTAGCTGAAATAAACAGAACTAATGGAAATTTTATATACAACATGAGTCACTCTTGAAAGCTATGACCTTGTTGACAATTGAACGAAGTACAAACAAAAATGAGAGAGAGAAAAGAAAAGAAAAGAAAAAAGAAAAGCAAGACTAGAAAAACATATTGCATGTCTTGTAATCACGTAGTAATGCAATATAATCTTACTAAAATACGAATAATAAGACATGAATATCTAACAAATACAACTGGCTGCAGTAAATCAGATTTTCACCTAAACTCCCAAATCTGACTTTATAAGAGAATATACATTAATGGAGATTCAACTTACATTTGAAAGTTGAAGGGTTCCTCATCTCCTCAGGTAAATATCTAAAAGGATAAAAAGACAAGAAACACATGTAACCAACTTATAAAGAGCCCAAAAAGAATCACGTTGTAAGTCACACAAACGAAGAGTAATGCAACTAATAGAACTGACAAGCATACCGCCAAATAGTGGAATGTAAGAAGAATAGAGCATCGACACAAAGGATAGTCACACTAGAAATGCAAAAAAGTTTCAAGGTAAAGAAGATATATTACGGATAAACCATCTTCTGCACAGTTGGATCATCCATCATTTTCTCCAAAGCTTCGACAGATAAGCCAGAGCCCGCTTTTCCTATCCATGAATAAATATGGACTCATTTAGGATTATATTAAATCATTAAAGAAATTAGAAGTCAAGGCAATAAATGGCGGCCAAGCAGAATATTGGACCCCAAATCCACATCAAATTAAAATTAAACTTCCATCTCAAATTGAACAGAAATGATAACTGCTGATTTGAATGTAAAATTTCTTCATATCATTTTATGAGAATAATAAAAAGTGGATGGCAACGAATTTTGATCTAGATTGATGATTCACTCGAACAATGTAATGGCTATCCAGAGTGAATAGAAATGAATGCACATACACATAAAGCAACCTTGCATCTGCGAGCCACCCAGCCCTCTATCAACCAATGCTACGCTTCCCTTCAATAGTCATAAAAATAAAGCCTCAACCTAGAACCAGATTAATCTAGATATTCGATATGATGATTGCTAAGTGCAAGAAGCTAGCATTCATACATTGAAATCTTACGAACACAAACCGCACTGGGAAACTGCAAGTTTTACTCACGTGTAAATTGAGAACTCCCAGTATCACTAGGACCCTGGTTAGGAGCAGCTCCATTTTGAAAAACCTTCAATATAAGGTCCCATCAAAATATTATGAATTCATACTAATACAGTATATAGCTAAGAAATAACAAAAGTTAGAGACAAAGCAATACTTCTTGGGCAAACTGAGCCTCCTTGGATGAGCTTCTTTCTGAAATATCTTCATTGCTGCTAAAAGGACTCTTTGGCAAGGTTTCTTCAGGAGAGACATCTACAAAAGCTGTAAGTATAAGTTGCATTAGACTTCCTTTCAGAAAAGATTTGCAAAGGACCTACAATCTTTAAAAGCCCCAATCACGTAAAACTCTGAAAACTAATGAATAAACGACAAACAAAAATACTCTGCCTTTTCAAGATGCAAACTCAAGTACACCACAAGGCATTAAGAAAGATGACCATTCATATTTCATTACAAGATGTAATCCATCTTTGAATCTCTATGTGCAAACATTTGTCTATGATAGCATAACCTTCAGTCCATGTTAGTGCTTATGGGGCACATCATAAAACCCTTTTACAGCAAGGGAATCATCAAGTTATTTCCATCAACACAATGTCCAAATATGAGCAATGTGAACAATTTCTTTGTAACCCGATTCCACAATCTCTAAAATGCCAACTCTTAATGAGCCCTATGTCAAATTCAAAATAATTTGGAAAGACTTTGAAATTTAAGCTTGTCGATCAGTGAGTCTCCAATTTTCAACATTGATAAGTAATGTAATAAAGAATCACTTTACCATCTGAAAACTCTATAGGAAGTGCTAAAGGCTCAAAGCCAGGCAGTTGCAGTTGAACTTATATGCATATACATTCATTTGCAAACCTCATAAACCAAAACCCAATTATTTCAAAATGTTCATTGTACTGGAAACTAAAGATTCTTGCAAAAGATCTATGGCATTAACAAGCAAATATCTTTTTACCATATTTCTTAGGTTCCTTCTTTATCTCTGTTTCATCTCGGGCATCAGTCGTTGGAGATGCTTCTACTTTTGTTGCAGGAATATCTACAGTAATTCCAGGTCGAGAAGCAACTGGAGAAGAGGAGGAAACACCCATTGATGCTGATGATGTTGGATATGAAGTGGTGGAAGCAGGTCCAGCTGTAGATGGTGTTGGAAATGGCGGTGAGCTAATGGGCCCTGATGTTGGAGTTGTTGGGAATGGAAAGGGGGAGCCCGGAGAAAAGCCAGGAGTATTGAATTGATTATTTGGTGTATTCATCTGATTCATCATAGTTTTGAAAGCTTGTTGCATGGCATATTTCTGAAACAAAAGATGAGTTAATTTTGTATAATATGACTGTAGTTTTAGCTATTCTTAAAAGAGGGATATCCAAATACATATCCACAACAAGCTTATAACAATGAGAACACGGAGACTCTCTTGTTATACTATTGACAAACTTCCTTTATTAGAAAGGGGAGTTGTATTATTTTATCTGACACGAGGGATACAAAAAGAACCAAAACATGACAGGCCACAAAAATAGTGTACTCGGGAAAAAGAAAAGTGCAATTGTTTCTACTAGAAAAAACAAATGACAATCAAAGATTTATTATTTGTTGGAAAGCTACTTCTAAAAGTTGCATGCATAATTCTTTATTTTTTTCCAAGAAGAATTGAACCAGCTCAAGCAAAATCTATCTTGCCAGAAACTTCACTTAATCATGAAGCCAAACTAAATCCAGTAGGACAGCTTCAATATTTGAAAGGGGAAATGAAACAAAAATATTGGATAGAGAAGTAGAAAAAAATGTTGTTCAAATAGATTACCATCCACAGAGGAAGGCATGCACCAAATATGTCAAGATTGTAAAATCATGAAAATTGAAATTGGATGTCAAAATGATTGAATGTCAAAACTTTAAAATATATGGAAGT
Source organism: Jatropha curcas (assembly GCF_014843425.1). Next base: position 1,950,158 of record NW_023590825.1, read on the forward strand.
ATGGAACAAACTTGATGAGGATAATGGCAGAAGAACAAGAAACATAGATTTCAATCACCAAACAAGTGAATCTTCTTAAAACAGTAGTGTACGTTTTTGAATTATATTAACAACTAAAAGAGAAAATTTATATCCTCACGGGTGGAAGAATGGCATACTGACAAAATAATAAACTCAAATAAGTGTCAAAACTAAGGCAATGAGATCCATATGCACCAAATGGAATGGATTAAACCTACCAATCCAAAGGCAAATGGGAATGACTTTATCATATTAAATAGAAATAAAAGCTTCACAAAGATTAAAAAGAGGACAAAATTTAAGAGACAGGACCATTTCTTGTCATAAGTCAAAAAGGAAACAATGAATGAATAAAAAATTTCTCATCAAAAAATTTATTAACAGAATGAATAAAAAAATTAAATAAATTCATAGAGGACAAGGGCATTTGTTTATGTTCTTTGGGAAGAAAATATACATTGTAGCGAAAAGTGAGAAAAGGAGATCACACTACCAAACTTACACCATTAAATTTTTCTAGCCAGAAATACTATTCTGCATGATTAACCCATCTCCAGTTACAAAGCACTATATCGCATGCTATATTTAAAGAATGGTCCAAAATTCATATAAATGCGGTTCTTCGACTACCTCAAGCATACACAATTTAGATGATATGTGGATTATTCTTGAATCCAGCTCCAGAAGTTAATTTCCATATTAAATTATCTTTACAATAACTTGTAGCAGGAGGTGCTTGACACATTAGCTTCCCATATTCCAATCGCCAGCAGAACAAAATAGCATGAGATGTATTACTATTTTTATACTATCACATATTATATTTGTTGGGTTGAGATTTTTTCCTGTGTACCCACAAGACTTGCAATACTGGTCATGACCAAATTATACAGCAATGAAAGATCTCATCCGTAGCAAACTTATACCCAAATGTACTAATCTGCAGAGACAGAGATATTGATATGTGCTTGGAGAAAGAGTAAACGAAGATGCAGCAGCAAGGAAAATTCATGATATGAACCAGCAAACATGTATCATCATTCTAGCTCAATGCTCATGCTCAATCTGGTAATTCAAACTCTTTCTTTGTTTCATTTGACCCACAGTAACAGTTATAACCAAGCATTGGTTCGTTTAAAAATTTCAGGCACAGGTTGCACAAGAGAAACGTATTGGATGACTAAAATGGAAAGAGTGTTTGATAACCTCATCAAGTGCTGAAAATAACATCTAAACACAATTGCTATTAGTGTCCTCAATAATGTTTCCATTCAATGGTTGGTAGCTTAAAGAGTATTGACTAAGGGAAAAAAAAACTGTGAAATAAGAAAATGCCATACATAGAGTCATTAACTTGATGAAATGATCTAAAGTTATCAAAACTCAGCAACAATTTTAGGACAAAAGCAGGGATCTTCAGCAACAGGAATCATAGTCCTGATTGCAAGGATTTGTCTCCTCTCAAAGATTTAAGCATTAGAAAAATGTGCGGGGAATTCGATGCAAAGTACTTTGGAAATGAAGTGCATTTTTTTGGTGGTATAAAGATGAAAGAAAAATAAGAAACCAATTTGGTTTGTTATATTGCACCACAACAACAGAATCTAGGAAGTATTGAAATGGTGTTTGATAGTTAATTGAAGGAAAAAAGACCTGGTAATTGAGAAATCTCAGATATTAGTATTTGAATAGCCTTTTAGATAATAGGAATTTGGAATGCCAGTAATAGAATTTAGCGACGGGTTAATTTATATCTGCTATGCAATAAGCAGTGCATGCAGCACCTAAGAATTAGATGATGATGATGATGATAAAAATAATAATAAAGACTAAACCAGCGGTAGCGACATATGCTTTAAACAACCACGCAGACCAATTTGCTTATGACCAAAAATATCTTCTTTATTGGCTTAGAGTTAACTGTTAAGAACTCTGAGCTTTTAATTTCTAAATATATGTCCGAGATAAAAATGAAATTTAATTAACATTGCAGAGGATTTAGGATTTTATACTTGATGGAACAAAATCATATCTCACATCACAACCATTTGCTTACAGAATTATTTATAAGATTGAATCCCAAGGTTCACAGTAGAACACCTTAAGCATCACGATCAACATCAAAAATACATTATAAAGTTACTCAGACACCAGAAATTCAATATATTTCATATTCTAACCCCATTAGGATTTTGACAACCAACAAATTAGCTTTTATCCCAATTAGGCCCAAATATTAAGACCACGTGACAAATATTCACCTGTAGAATTCATACTGACAACAGCCTAACATTCGACTCATTAAATTAAGGAACAGCCAAGCAAACACTATATTCCTAACCTAAAGTAAGAACACATGTTCATTCAATAAGACTTCAAAGGATACCAAGGAGCCCTAAACCATAGTTTAAAGTATACTCTTGAATTTTCTAATAGTTCCAAGGATGGATAATAACTGAATTCAAGTTTTAAAATGCCAATGTAATAGAGAGCCTTTATCACAAACAAAATCTTAAGGTACAAATAATAGAGAGCCTTTATCACATATGAACGCCTTTTGTTGTTGATGATATTAATGACATGAAGTTCTCCACCTTCCCCAAATTGATTCTTCAATCTTTCTAGGATAATCAGTATTAGAGTATCATCCAAGAGAAGATAAGTACTTTGATAGATTTAGACCATGAATGGTGGTCTTTATCACTTTTCTCAAGATTTTCTCTTTTAAAAAAAGGCAAGTAAAATAAAAATTAATCCACTTCTAATCCTAATCGAAATAAACATAAAATTTCTATAAAGCCTTGATTGAACAAATAACATTCTATGGAATGAATACCAGGCCAGGCAGCTTAAAAGAGAGAGATGATCCTAATGCAAGAATGGTCAGAACAAGGATGTTAAGATGCATGCACAAAAATAACTAAAAATAACTAGTATAAGATAAGAAATAAGTATGTCCCAAGCTTGATGGAGATGACATCCAATGTTTACAAGTTGAGGAAGGGCGAACTAAATTGTTTGGCAGGCCATGCCCAATTATGAACGCAACAATGTAGAAAAGAAAGGTCTAAGTAACAACAAAGAGAAAGTTGGACCAAAAATCTCACACACAGAAGTGTTGCAAAAATCATACATAATGCAACAGCTAATTAAAAGATCGAGATTGAGTAGTTCTTATGGAGGAAAAGGGTCAATGCAATCTCAGCTAGTCAAAACTTATTTGGTTCAACTTGGGTTGCAAATAAAGGTAAGAATAAGAACATGTCCGTTAATTTGTTGGGGGCCAAGGTGGTTTTATTGGGTTTTGCATAGGCTGACGCTTCTAGAGCTTCAGAGAGGTCTCTTTGGAGGTTATCCCACTTGATCTAAGTGCATTACTTTTTTAGCTTCTGTTTTATGTTTCTAGTTGTTGGTTGTTTTCTTGAGTTATGGAGGATTTCTTGTCTCTTTATGAACATTCATTTCTTTTTTTCTCAATAATATTTTGTCTTGTTCTAAAAAACAATTAAAGAACATTATTCCGAGGACTCCCAAGTAAGCACACAGCAGAGTTAGTGTAATCTAAAATATACACTTTTTGAATAAACAGTTTAAATTCAACACATAACAAGCACCAGGATGTCAACAAATATTTTCCTTCATATCAGTTGAATTACTTCATAACAGATGCAGCCAACAATACAAAGAAGTTAAACAGAAAGCAAAGATATGTGTACCTTACAAGAGAGAAACACTCACCTTTAAATTGGAAGCCGCCTGCAAATGAATTAAACATTTTAATGTAAAGCAGCAGAAAGAAAGTAAAAGAAGCATACGGAACAGATGTTACATATGCATGCGTAAACAAATTGTGAACTGGGTATCAGTAAGTAGTTCATATTCTCACCCATGAAAATAATGCCGATAACCCAACACCAATTCCAACCCAAAACAGAGGTGAACCACTACAAACATTATTAGGCAAAAAAAAGAAAAAAAAAAAATAAGAATATTAAGATCATCCAAGCTCCAAGCCAATTAAAATGAAAACTATTATTAAATATACTAACAATTGCGAAGAAGGAGGTGGCACTGGTTGTGGGCTAAACCCAACTGAAGAAGTTTGCTGACCATTCGATGAAGAAATACTCGCAAAATGTTCAGTACCTAATCTCCCTATGAAATCATTATCAATAATAATTACACATTAGTGTATGTTCAAATATACAAAAAGATGAAGTGAGTGAGTTCGAGTGAGAATAGACAAAATTTGAAATTTACTAATAAGATGAAGTGAGTGAGTTCGAGTGAGAATAGACAAAATTTGAAATTTACTAATAAGATGAAGTGAGTGAGTTCGAGTGAGAATAGACAAAATTTGAAATTTACTAATAAGATGAAGTGAGTGAGTTCGAGTGAGAATAGACAAAATTTGAAATTTACTAATAATTTACCTAAAAAATGAAGTGAGTGGAGTCGAGTGTGAGAATTACGACAAAATTTGAAAGTACTAATTGCGAAACTCTGAGGCCTGCCACCGGAAAGATGAAGTGAGTGAGTTCGAGTGAGAATAGACAAAATTTGAAATTTACTAATAAGATGAAGTGAGTGAGTTCGAGTGAGAATAGACAAAATTTGAAATTTACTAATAAGATGAAGTGAGTGAGTTCGAGTGAGAATAGACAAAATTTGAAATTTACTAATAAGATGAAGTGAGTGAGTTCGAGTGAGAATAGACAAAATTTGAAATTTACTAATAAGATGAAGTGAGTGAGTTCGAGTGAGAATAGACAAAATTTGAAATTTACTAATTTGCGAAACTCTTGAAGGCCTGCCACCGGAAGTATGAGAGTGGGTGAGGGCAGAGATGAAAGTTCTGGAATTTCGAGGGACAATCCTGTAATTTCTAAGATGGAAGGGAAGGGCTTTGGTTTTGGAGACTTGCCGAGTAACCATAGGGTTTTTCGGAGAGGTAGGATAACCTATAACCAATTTTGGAGAAGAAGAAGATGAGGATGAGAGTAACGCCATATTCAGGTTTTCCATTTTCCTTAAAGAGAAAGAATAAACAGAAAAATTTAAAAAGAATACAGAGCTCTTTTTCTTGGTCTGGTATTTGTAGTTTCAACGAAGAAGAAAGAGAGAGAGAGAGAGAGAGAGACACACTAGGAGAAGAAAACCACTATGCTCTCTTGCTGCTGAAAATGGAACGACGACAAACGGAAAGTGAAACAAGGGGGCCGGTTTGACTTTACGGCCCGGACTGGACTAGCTTCATCGGGCCCAAGGCCCACTATTGGATGTTGTTTCATTTTGGAATTTGGTCTTTTCACTTATTAAAAAAGCCTTGCGTGTATGTAAATTTCTCTCTTGATTCATGCAAGTTTTTTAGGGTTTAACTAGGGTTTTCTTTGTCCATTTATCTTTGCGGCTTCCATGGAATACTCGTTAGTGAAATCTGTCGTTACCTAAAATGGAGAACGATGAAGTCTTGGTACAACAGTGGGGATCCTCCATCCTAGAATTTGACACGAATTTTTGCTTTGTTGAGCGATTTCTGATGGACAAAAATATTGATTTTTAATCCATGCACAACACCATGTCTTTGCTATGGAGACCAGGAAGGGGGAAACGCATAGAGGATATTGGTAACAAGCTGTTCCTATTTAAATTATTTCATGTGGTTGATTTTATGGCAAAGTCTTAGAGAATCCTGATTAATGGCTTGGTTAATTTGATTAATGGCTTCAGGGAGACTATTGAATATTGTGGTCTTATTGGTTTGACTTTGCTTAGGTTTGGCTATACTTGAAAAAAGGATGTCAAACGAATGATTTTAAACTTGAATGCCTGGATTGGTGTCTCATTTCTGCTTTGTGGCAATTCAGGTTTGCAAGTTCTAAATGATCAACTATTATTGCTTCTATTTTGGACCACTTTCCTCTTAGACTCGAGGTGGATATGTTCGGTGGGAAGGTATCAAACATAGGTTCAGGTTGGAAATTTCTTGGTTGCTATAGGCTGACTTGGTTCTTGTTGTTGAAGGTAGCTGGTCTAGCTCTAGTAACCAGCTTGTTTAAGATCGATTTTCTTTGTATGGTGCATATTTAAAGAGTTGGGCATTGGGGCTGCCTGACAATTTTAAGAAATGAATTACTCAACTTAAATGTTTGCTTGAGGATCAACATTTTTCGTCTAATGGTAATACAAGTGGTCAAGTTCGACAATTGTAAGTTGAATTGAATATTGAATTAGCATAAGAAGAGAAATATTGGAAGCAAAGGTCTAAATCGCTTTGGTTGCAACATGGTGATCAAAATTTGCATTATTTTCATGTTCAGGCTTATGCTAAAGATAAAAATAATGGAGTTGGAGCGTTGCAAGACAGCTCCAGTAATTGGGTATCTAACCAAGCGGGATTGTGTTCTCTCGTTCATACTTATTTTCTGATTTATTTGTAGATGATACAAGTAGCTATGATGAAATATTATTGGTTGTCTTAGCCAAAATAGTGACCGAGGATAATGATAAGTTGATGGAGTCGTTTACGCCTGAAGAATTTAGAGAAGCTCTGTTTCAAATGCATCCTAATAATTGACCTGGTCTTGATGGTATTAATCTTGTTTTTTACCAAAAATTTTGTATTTGCTTGGTACTGACATTGTCCATAATTATTGTTAATGGTTGAATCAGTGTGTGTTTCTTAAATTTTGAAATGATATAATCGTTATGCTTATTCATAGACTAGTATCCTTGTTGTATATCTTTATAATGTCATTTACGAATTGATTTCTAAGGTGCTTGTTAATAGTTAAAACTTTTGCTTCCTTTGCTTATTTCCTTTAATAACTCTGCTTTTGTGCTTGAGCAACTTATTTCGGATAATATTATAATTTCTTTTAAAAGTATCAATCATACGAAGCACAAAACTACTGGAGAGAATGGTAAAGTGACTTTGAAAATATATATTAGCAAAGCGTATGATAGGGTTGATTAGTCTTTTCTCAAGCTATTAATGTTGATGTTGGATTTTTTTCAGTCTTGGGTTGATCTTATATGTTATGTGTTATTACAGTCAAATATTTAATTAATTTAAATGGTGGGAAAATTAGGCCTATTACCCCTAAGTATGGAATTCGTCAGAATGATCCTTTATCTCCTTATTTATTATTTATACAAAGACCCTTTATGCTTTAATTAAAAAAGATAAAATAGAGGCCCAATTCATGGGTGCCAAATTAATAGAAGAGGTCCTAGTATCTTACATCTATTCTTTGTTGATGATAGTTTTTTTAATTTTTTTGGGCAAATGATAGAATGTGGAGATTAAGAGGATTCTTATAGCATATGAATAGATTTCAGGTTAGGCAATTAATTTGCAAAAATCTAGTGTTTTCTTTAGTGCTAATGTATCTTACTAGGTTAAAGTATTCCCAACTTGCTAGCAGTGCAAACTCCACTTGATTACAATGTATAAAGGAACTATATGCAGTCTCTCCCCCAATAACTGATGCTATTTTCATTTTTTGAATACTCACTCTGCAAGGGTTTTCCCTCGCTCATTGATACAAGCAAAAAGCATGTATTGTATTTTCTTAAGGAAAGATGATAGCAAAAAAATATGCATATAATTTACCGTTCATTTTTATTAAATTTAGTTGCAATTTAGTTATAAATGTTTGGAATAAAATCTCATTTTGCATTCTTTTCTATCTTTGACTCAATCACCCTTTTGGTAACATCAAATGCTTCGATTTTAGCAAAAATGGATCGATATATAGTCCAATTGATGCTCTAATCAGCTCAAGAAGAAGACTCTTAAAGCCAACAATTTTTGAAGCCCAAAACATGCCCAAACCAAAAAAGCCTAACCATGGGAGATTAGTGAATTGGAAGCCTAAAACATACATCCCAAAAAAAAAAGAAAAGAAGAAGTAACGTGTAAGAATCTGGACCTGTAGCAATAATCTCTGTGAAAAAAACTTTTAACAAATCATCTGGATTAAAACTGCACCATTTTTGGAGAACCAATGCATCTGGTTTTGGATACAGCTCCCGTTTTGTTATTTTTATCATTTATTTTGCATGACATTGGCAATGCAGACCAGCTTTCAGACCAAGTTATGCAAGTGGGTGAAGTTGACCAATCCTAGCTAAGTAAGAAGCTCAATATAAAGGAAACAAAGAGAAGATTGAATGGTTGGACATCCTTGGCACTTAATGTGTCCCACATGATTAAGAGAGCAAAGCGGGGAGCCAATCTAGAGCAACCACACAAAGCGAGACAGCAGCCTTGGTGTTATTACAGCACAAAAAGAGTAAGGGGCAAAAGATTATTTCTCAAAGTTTGGGACGTGGAACACCAAGGCCAACCAACCAATCACTCCCAAAGTTTGTCATTTATGTTTTTTATTCATTTTGTGTATTTTATTTTGATTGATAAATTTATTATAATGCCAGGCTAAATATCCAGATCTAGATATGGGATTTTCTATAGTTTAAAATGCAACCTTGAATAGTTTGATTTATGTTCATATACAAAAATTTCCGATCTATGTGTTGCGCTTAATGCCTGTGAATATATCGGTACCCATATTTGCATAATTTTATATCTATTTGTTAAATTGAGAAATTGATAATTTAGATCAGATCACACGTATTAAACCTAGGATTTTAATAATATTGGTAATTAGTGGCTTTCTTAGTCACAAATGTGTTTAAGTAAGAATGAGAGTGCTATAGATTTTTGAAATCTCTAATGTTTTAATATTGATATGATTGGCAAGCAGGGTTGGTGATTTTTTCTAAATCCAAGTACTATTCTTGGTCAAATTCTCAAAGCAAAATATTTTTCTCTAAGGGATTTTTTAGACGCATTTGAAAAGTGTAATTATAATTTCACTTGGAAGAGTCTATTGCGGTCTAATGATATGTGAAAATGGGGATTTCATTAGAGGGTTAGTAATGGCAAAACCTTTTTTTTTTTTTTTTTTTTTAAATGTGTTTTAAGTTAAGATTGAGAGTGCTTTAGTAGATTTTTGAAATCTCTAATTGTTTTTAATAAATTGATTATGCATTGGGCACAGCAGGGGTTTGGTAATTATTTTCTTAAAATCCAAAGCTACATACTTACTTTGGTTCAAATTCTCAAAGCAAAATATTTCTCTTAAGGGATTTTTTAGATCGCATTTGAAAGAGTGTAATTATAAATCGTTCACTTGGAAGAGTCTATTTGCGGTCTGAAGCTCGACATTCATATAGTATCAGAGCGGGGAATATCAGCATAAGAGGTGGGACTTAGCATGTATAAGTTAATCAAGTAGCGCTCCGCACTAAATACACTCTTATGTCTTTACTCGTTTTTCATTGAAAACCTCCGTATTCGGACACGATCACAGCCAAACCTGAGTAGAGGTAAGAAAGAACGGCTTAGATAGAATGTCTTTATGACGTCAGTTCCTGCGACATCAAATACTGTGCTAATTAGTAATTAGAGTCCTCGCAAGCCGTATTAATCCGGTGTCATTGTCGCACAGTGGATTTCTATTAACTATATATGATCATAATATCACTCCACTAGATGTCTCATTCTAGTGATTGACGGCATTTAATACCATATTAGTGCACCACAACTCAATCAGCTCGCGATAGTAAACCACTCACTACTGCGGCTACGAAATCAGTAAAATTCACTCTATCATCTTCCTGACAATTGTATCACTCCTTCTCTCCTTGAAGCAAACTGCAAGCTGTGGACCATAATTCTAGCCAATTCGAAATCCTCACAAATTAGCATGCCTGAAGCGAAAAATCGAAAGCAAAGCATGGTAAAAATGATTTTGTGTGAGACAATGAATTTATCCAAGTAAACCCGATGTGTATCAATGCGCTTATAAAACTGAATCATATTATTCAGGTCATGATCATGTGGATAGATACAAATGTAAGCATCTCAATCATCGGAGCATCGAAAACGCTCCCTCAACTGGCGTACGGTATGCTTAATCGTAGTACAATAAGGAATTCGAACATTATTCTCCACATATGCTTGCGCATCGATAATACGGGAAGGAACGGCTGCTCCATTGACATGTGCGAAGGTGAAGAATGTCCTTCGCCATGGCTATAGTCCTAATTTCTATAACCTGTAAGACACACTGTCAAAACAGCGATAGTACTATGTGGCAGATTCTAACCAATACTGGCTAGTGTAGACTTTGTCCGTTCCTTATTCATTTAACAAATTTTCAACTTAGTGATAGGCTCAGTTTTATTCGCTTCCAGCTCCAATTTTATTCCATAATACTTCATTACTAGCTCTCAAGAATCACACAATGGGCCACGATAGTTAGCCATGAGCGTGGTGAGTTTCAACTCCATGCCCACAGTAAACAAAAGTAAATTAGAATAAGGCTTTTAAAGGTTTATACATAGCGGTCTACTGTGCCGCTCAGAAGGAATGGTTGTCACAGAAAACAGAACAACAATACAAAAAGTGTTCTATACGTGATGGCTATTCGTAGAGTGTAAATAGATTAGACTCGAATTACTGGTAAAGTTGTTGAAAAATAAATACTGAAGGTCATAATGCCTATATTAGAAAACAAAACTCACGAATCTATACATCTAAAAATAATAGAACTAACTAGGTACGCACGCCTAGACGAACTCTAAAATGATAATGCGAACTAGAACACAGACCATTCGACACAATTATTTGATGCTGTTTTGTCGTGGTTTGAATTAGCGGTACAAGAGATGGCTTAAGACCAACTACTCGAAATTCGTATATGTCAGGGTTGACCCCTCGATCAGGCTCTTTCGTATTCGAATAGGTTTCGGCTCATGCTTGCGCTGCTGATAAAGCGCGAATCACAGACCTTAGTCACCATATCATGAATTGATTGTAGTCAGCATTGCGATCACACACGCTCAGAGTTATTGGGAAGTGAGCGAGAGATGTAGTGCAATATGCTCACCATGGTACGGCACTATACTTGGATGTTACACTTCTGGGATCCAGCTCTACACTCGAAAACTGAGCTGGATCAACTAATCTGGAGCATAGTGGATGACAAACTAGTCATGCGCGATGGTTCACATATACTGGAGGTAATTCCTGTACCCAATAAGAATGTCGTTTGGAATTTTTTTTTTTTTTTTTTTTGAAACTCCTATGCCATCCCAATATAATAGGAAGAAGGCTTGTGATTTATTTAGTTCCTGGACTAAATCTTGGAATAGTATGAAGTTGCAAGCGTTATTTTCATTGGCTGATTTCATAGTATTATGTCTATTCCTCATAGTTATTCTAATTTGGAGGATATTCATATTAGGCACAACTCTAAGATGGGATACTATACTGTGAAATCAGAATATTATCTTGCTTTATCTCTTATGGATAATAATTTGAATTATTTTGCTAGCTATGAATGTAAATATTGTGAAAGTTCCAAGTAACGGTTAAAGTTAAGAATCTTTTTTAGCGTATATGTGTACAATATTATCTCGACAAAGCTAGTGTTGCAACGACAAAGAATTCAAATTTATGTTGGATGTCCCTTCGCAGGGATGAAAAGGATGTTATGCATGTGTTTATTCTTTGTCCTAAAACACAAGTACATTGGGATCTCCTTGGCGTTAACTTGTGTTCTTTTATTAAATTTAGTAGCTAGTTTTTTTCACCATTTGTCTATTCTTGCTTCAGATGACATGGCTAGATGACATGGCTAAAGTGGCATTTGTATTGTATAGTTTATGGTATTGCCGAAATCAGCTCATATAATAGAATACGAGCACCCTAGCCGCTATGATAATCGACAAGCATTGCGTTTCTTGTTTGATTAGCGTGAGGCTGCTACTCGAAATCATGGGCCTGGTTCTTCGTATTCGATGGTGGCTAGGGTAACCCATGCTATAGTACAATCGTCCAAGCCAGTTGGGGGGAAGGTCCAAGTCAATATTGATGCTACACTTTTCCAGCATGAACTGAAATATTGTGTGTTATGGGATGAAAATGGTTCGTTTATAGCTACAACAGGTTCATTTGCTTCATTTTTTCCTCCATGTATTGTTGAGATTATGGAAGCTTTGAGTTGGCTCAAGAGAGAAGGTATTGATAATATTGATTTTGAAGTTGATTCTCATTTGGTTTGGCAAAAGGTCCAATCTAGTGTGTTTCTTTAGATGAATTTAGTCAACCAGTTGAAGATTACCAAGCTTTTTTACAAAAAGACAATGGTTGGGTTGTCCTACAGGTTTGTCGACAAGCTAATACGGTAGCTCATGTATTAGCTAGAGCTGCTATTTCTCATGCTAGTCAAACTATTTCGATTGAATTGGCCAAATTAAATAGGGGTGTTAATAAAATTGCTCAAATTGTTGAAATCGATTTAAATCAATTCAAACTCATGATTTAAAAAGTTAATGATTTGATTTGATTTATAAAATTTAAAAATCAATTTTTTTTCAGTTTACGATTTAAGAGTCAAACCGTTCAAATTAAACCAAATCATCATAAAATGTTAATCTCTAATTATTTTAAGTTCAAATGCTTTTTAGCCTTCATCATCTTTGTAATAAAATAATGTAACAATAATAGATGTTTGATTTAGCTGATTCATGGAGCTAATAGTAATTCACATTCAATATCTAAATTGTGGAGTTTTTAGATATCAGCCGATAGCTGATTTGTATATATATTATATACAAATTTCATTAGCTTCAAAATTTTATCAAACACTAATATTTATTAATGAACTGTTATTGGCCACCAGTTACTAGCTATTAATTAGTTAATATGAACAACAAAATCAAACTGAGAGGTAAGTGGACTTGATTACATTACAAACCTCCATAATAAATGAAAGGAAAATCAGTTCAAGTCTTCAACAATTGGTTTAGAAATTTTCATCGCTTTTACTGATTCCTCGATACATCCCCAATATAACATTCAATTTTTACAAATTATTAGGTTTGATATTAAAAAAAAAAAGTGAAAAAAATAACGTAATGCCAACTAACTATTAAAGGCATAATATGATGACTGACAAATGCAATTTCTATTCTTAATTTTGGTTTTAAATATAAATTGCATATATATATCATAACTTTTGTTTAGATTAAAATAAATACAAATGGTTGACTTGTATTGTATTTTGCTATACAAAATACTTGCAATGTTACTTATTATATATTTTTTTATTTTTATATAATAAAGTGATCTTATAATAAAATTAAATTCAATCCTTAAACATAATCCTTTATTCTGTAATTTATAAATGCAAATTTTTAAAACTCTAATAGGTGCTTAAAAAGAAAATGAAGTCATCACTCAATCTCCAACTCCCTGCTTTCAACTTCAAATTAATATCTATATACAACTATAATGAAGAATAATAATAAATTATTTTTACTGCTGGGTCAAAGAAAAGAAATGAAAAGATAATCTGAATTGATAATGAAAACCACTTTGACCACAGTGACAGTATTATTTACTCAGTATACCAGACAAAGGAATATTGAAATATCCCGAGTTTTTATTTTCAAAACTTTAGAATTTTTATTAAATAAAAAATCTGAATTTTTGATAGTATGGATTGTTAAGACATAGCAATTCTAACTTTAGCCCAAATTTGAGTTGGGCCCAAGCCCAAAAACAGAATGTCCGGAAATTTCGATGAAATAAAATGGAACTTTACTATATAAACTAATTATCCTAAATTAACTTATTGTTATTATCATTGTTTGTACTATTAGAAAGTAAATTGAAGAGATCTTTTATGACCCAACTAAAATAATTAAATAAATCAAACTGGACCCGAAAATCAATTAAATGTGTCGAGACCACACGAATAATCGGAAAACCGAGCAAAAAACTCAAAAACCAAAGAAAATAAGGCCAAATCGCTAACTCGGACCAAACCGGTTCGAATCGAACCGAAGTGGCCCAGCCCACTTTCCTTCCTTTCCTTTCTTTTTCTTTCTTTCTTTCCTCTTTCCTCTTCTTCCTTCTCCATCTAAATTGTTGAGTTGGACCAAACCGGTTCGAATCGAACCGGAATGGCCCAAAAGCCCGATTTCCTTTCTTTTCCTTTTTCTTCTTTTCCTTCTTCTTCTTCTTCTTTTTCCTCTCGCGCGACAGCCTCTCCTCTTTCCTCTCCTCTCCGTCTCGCTTCCGGCTATCGTTCAGCGAGAACGAGGTGGCGGTCGACTCGCCTGGCACTGCAGATCACTTTTCTAGCCTCCTCTCACACGAACGGAGCTCCAGTGGTGCGGATCGAGCTCGTTTGCTCCTCCTCCGGCGAGATCGGGCAATTTCGGCGATGTCAGTGCAAGGGATAGGCGTCGATCGAGTCACCTTCACCTTGTGAGTGTTTTTCCTCCGCTAATTTCGGCTACAAAGCTTGAATGGCGAAACCACCATTAACGCCGACACCAAGCAACTATCGGGCCCGATCCAGCCAATTAGAGGACCGATCTCAGTAAATTAACACTAGAAATGGAATCCTTGGTGAATTTTGAGTCGAGTGGTGTGATTGTTGTGAATTTCTGGGCGGTTTGATGTTTCTGGCCACCGTGCACGGCGTCGACGGCGGCGGTCCGACGAGGACTCCGAGAGGCAGAATGATCTCCTTTTCGAGCGGATCACGAAAATCAAATCCGATTTTTGATCGGTACATTGTAAGGCCTAGCTTATAAAGTTTCGGAATGTGAAGACAAAGGCTGGAAGCGCACAATAAGAAAGGCAATCCTTTTAAGGACAACAAAAATAGTGAGTAGTGTTAGATAACTAGTATCATCCGTCTGCATTCATGCATTCACGGCTAAATGTTATCATGCATTCTTTTGTTGAATTGCCATATTATAGTTAGTGGATAATAAAGATTTTCACCAAAAAAATAGAAATGCTTAAATTCTCAGATATCAATCAAATTAATACGTAAATATCGTTAAGTATGATTAATTACATTAATTTTGATATAAACAAGAATAGTGAATTTATATATAGTTTAATAAATTAATATATTGTTATCATTAGGAATATCATTATTATTGTTATAACTATAAATTTTATCTAAAGGTTATAAATTAGAATAACTAAATAAATAGGGAAACTATATATATAGAGAAATATACAGTTTAGTGTGATATGTGAGTAAAGCAAATAGTAACCAAAACTAATAATTAAGGTAAAAGTACATTTCTTGAATTAGACCTCTAATGTAGAATTTTCTTATTATGTTAGATGTTTATAAGTTCCGAAAGGTGGAGACAAATGCTGGAAGCGTGCAGTAATAAACGTGCAAAGTAATAAAGATAGTTCCCTTTTTAAAGGATAAACAAAAACTGTGAGTAAGTGTTAGATAATTTGCCTCATCCGCCTGCATCAAAATGCATTCCACAGGCTAAATGTCATCAATCGCAATTATTGCCATATTGGTGATGCACTATTGTTGATATAAGTACTGCTCTGATTATACTGTGAATGTGTCACGAACCCGTTTCGCATGGGCCCGGACCGGCACTAGGGCCCAGGTAAGCTTAAGGCTCCGAGGCCCGAGTAAGCCTGAAACACTAAAAATTTTGCTATCTCAATATAAATTTTCAAATTATTCACCCATAATTACTAAAAAACAACCCTCAAGATTTTATTACATCTCGGCCCAAATTTATCTTCTACAAAAATCCACAGTGTCAGGCCTCAATTATACAATTACACACTTTTAAATATGGGCTCACAGAATCATCTCGTCATGATCAATACACGATTAAATGTAAGTAAAATTCTAACAACTGCCAGAGTCACTAATTGTTTTGATATACATCAGCCTTTTATACATAATGTAAACATAAGTAAAAACATAAATGGAAACTAGGTGAAACGATTCTTTAGTGCCACTGCGTCAAAGAAACGTACTAACTCGGAATTAAAAAGAAAAACTACTTCCTGAAGAAATTAAATAAGACATGGGTGAATGTTCTAAGAGTAATAATTTTGCACAAACACACACAGTCACTACAAATGTGTAAACAATCAATCTATCACCGACTAGTTTAAATGCCTCAGTCACTGCAGCCAGTCACACAATGGACAACATCCCAGCACTCAACAATCCATTAACAAATCTCATATACAATCAAACATCAACGTGAAAATTAGTCAGTGGAGTCACCGAACACCCCGATGAGAGCCGTCCCCGCCACATGCTCAGTTCTCACATGTGCACCAGGGAGCCGACCCCATAACTAGGCCGAAGTCCGGTCTAAATCCTCACTTGACAGCCCTCTCATTGTTTTTTCTATCCCTCTTTTCTTTTTTATACAACAGGAAGGCAACTCCCGGTGGTCTCCATCCAAGTCTAGATCATCAAGCGCTACAACAGGAGGCCACCACTGCAGGCTTGCGAATCAAATCTAAGACTGTTCCGGTGCGCAACGACGAGAAGCCCAACCCAATGTTACGAGGTAAAACGGTAAAACGGGTTACGTAAGGGCACACCGGGAGCGCCGATCTCCCATTACCCGGCTAACGTAAACACATATTGGATCCATATAACCGGTAACGGTCTCACAAACCCCATGGTGACCCCACTTCATCCCAATTCACACAATGAAAAACACAGCAATATCACAACACATTTAATCCAAGTATTGCAATTAAATGCAAGCATATTAACAAGTTAAACATCGTAATGCAATGCAAATAACTAACATAAATAAATAGTAATAAACAATAAACAACAAATTAATACAATAACAAGAATAACAATATATGGAAATAAATAAATAAATATGTAAAATCATTAAATGGAGTTAAAAGATAATAAATAATCAGAGAGCTATATTTATATATGTATCGAATTTACGAAGTTATCTAAATAAGCTTAATTTATATATGTTCTATTGAAATTCGCCAGCAACTCCCCAAAAGTGGACGTAATCTACCTGTCCAAATACACAGATATAATATAATTTATCAAATCAATGTTTTCTATGTTAAAATCATGGATTAAACATTGGCTAACTATTCCTATCAAAAATCAAATTTACAACGTCAATGTACTATACTAGGCTACAACTTACCAAAAATAAATAAATTGAAATAACTGCCAAATCCAAAAGTCTAGGCTTTATGATTAAATTTTCATATTTTACAAACTAGCTAACTCACTACCCTACAAGAACTTAATTTACAACTTCAAATACCCATCCCAAACATTATAATTCAAGGAACCAACTAATTAATTGCTGCTAGCTCAAGGAATTCAAAATTTTCTTTTTAATACCCAAAATATATCCACCATTCTTTAATCATTACTAAATCTAGATTAGGCATTACGTACCAATGTTTCCATTAAATTGCAATTTAGTAATCTCATCTCTTAAGTAATCCAATACACAACTTAAACATATATACCAACCCCAACAAGTATAACACATAATTACCAAACCCCCAACAAGTATATAGAACATCAAGGGAAAATATATAATCCATTTCCATGTTTAACCTGTTAAAAGAAACACAACATATTCAAGATAGCCTTGCTCCGCGCATCAAAAAGATGTATGTCCTTAACTCCTTAAAACTTATATAATAATAATATATATAATATAGATATAATATATATATATATAAAACACATAATATGCATAAGTTCAACTCATTCCCATCACAAATTAAAATCCCAATCACATAATCCATATCAAAAAGAGTTTAAGGCAAAGAGACTAAAATGGCTACTGCCATTCCAAAATTCTCAACTTCTTCACCTAAACCTGCAGTAAATTTATTGGTTGATTTATATGCATGTTAAATTGCGATTCACAATAAAAAACTTTTTTAAGAGTAACGCTTAAAGTTCCTTTCAATACTAACAGTAGCTAACTAAGGGAATTCCTAACATTCCAATAATACTACAAATCATAATCTCAAATGAAAAACTCAAGAAAACTACAAATCATAATCTCAAATGAAAAACTCAAGAAATAAACTCAAAAGGATTGAATCAGGGCTTACCATCGACTGAAAGAAGCTGGAGTCTACCCATCTTGCAATGGAGTCGTCGGAAAATCGGGTTGAAGATGCGACACGATTTCCTGATCAAACGAAGTCGTGGGTTCCCTGCAATAGTTGTGTTCACCAGAGACGAAAGGAAAGAGATAGAGAGAGAGATAGAAGCAGAAGAGAGAGGGAGACCGGAGCTGCTGCAACGAGGAGGCGACGAAAAGGAAGCGGTGGCCGAGGCGCTGGTCTCCTGCCGTTGCTGCGTTCGCCATAACGAAAAGGGAAAGAGAGGAGGAGAGGCTGGTGCTACAGTGAGGCGGCGGCGTGGCAAGGATGCGCGGCGAGGAGGCGCTGGTTCTGGTGGTCGGAAAACCAGAGAGGAGAGGCAGCGAGGTCGCACCAAAGAAGAAGAAGAGACAGAAAAAAGAAAGAAGAAAGGCGGTTTCTAGCAAATTCTAGGCCATTCCGGTTCGATTCAAACCGGTTTGGTCTGATTTAGTGATTTGGTCTCATTTTGTTTTAGTGATTGTTCTCATTTTGTTTGATTTTCAAGTTTTTCACTCGGTTTTTGGATTATTCGTGTGGTCCTCGACAAATTAAACTGATTTTCAGGCCTGGTTCAATTTATTTTAACTGTTTAGTTCAGTTCCGTAATATTTTCTTTATTTTCTTGATAATAATAATAAACATATTAATAGTAACAATATTTGGTTTTTAGGATAATTAATTTATATATATATTCATAATATGTTAAATTTTGAGGTTTCGTATTATTTCTCAAAAATTTTAATTGTTTACGAATCAAAATTTCTTTTCGACATTTTATTTGGGCTTGGGCCCAGCTCGTGAAACTTTTGGGCTCAAATTAGAATTGTTCACTGTTTACGGCCCATACCGTCGGCCAACCTGTCAAAAATTCAGATTTTTGTTTAATAAATTTCTAAAGTTGAAAATAAAATTTACGGGGTTGTTCAGAAATTGTGATATTGTTTGCCTGTTTGTGTGGAATTTGGGATGAAGTGGGTCCCATGGGTTTATGAGGACCGTTATTGTTATATGGATCGCTGATTATGATTTAGCCGGGTAAAATGGGGAGAATCGGCGGCCCCCATGTTACACCTATCGATACCATTACCGTTACTGTTACTGTAACCCACAGGTTTGCTTCTTTATTTGGGCGCACCTGATAATTTAGGATCATTGATCGCACGGTTCGCAGGGTGGCCTCCTGTTTTGAGCGCCTGAGATCTATATTTGAATGGAGACGGACCGGGGTTGCCTCCTGTTAATAATATATATTATATATTTATATATATATATATATATATATAAGAGAAAAAGAAAAGAATGAGATATTGGCAAAAATAATGAGAAGGGACCCGGATCGTGTGAGGATTATACCGAGCCAGCCAGAATTGGGGATTGGCTCCCTGCGTGCACATGTGAGTGGATGGGCATGTGTGAAGAACGTTTCATTGGGTTCTAGGAGACTCCACTGGACTTAATTTCCACGTTGATATTGGATTATATGAATGTGATAAATAACTTGGTTGTATTGCTTGTTGTATTGTTCCATTTGTGTAACACACTGCATATATCAAATAACTAAACGGGGGTGACCAACATAAAACAAAATATATATATATATATTATATATATAGTATATATATATATATATATATATATCATATATATTAGCATATTGTGTTGATTTGTGTGGGGTGATAGGGAGGGTTATCTAATCCTACTCACTGAGGTCTGAGTACTCACCCCCCCTCCAACCTCCCCGAGTCATTAGATGGAAAGAAGAATTCCTAGGAGACTCCAATGCGATCATAACGAGACCGCAGAATACGGATTGATAGGAGTAACTAATCATTGTTAAAAGAATATTGTAAATATTGCAGAAAGGATAGAGAATTATGGAGATAGAGTTCCGCCAATTGTTACCCTTCCAGCTGCGTTGTTAAATGAATAAATTACAATTAGAGTTATAAACATCTTATTATATGGTTGTACTTGGATATATTTGGTGAAATAACATTATTGGGCCTGAATCCACAATTATGAAAATAGACATGCGAGTTTTAAGTAAGTGTACAGGGCTAGCCACGGGCCCTTAAGCCCACCCAGGTCCTTAGTGCCGGTCCGTCCACTGTAAGTGGGTCGTGGACCAGAATAAATATACATATACATACAGAATTTGAAACCCAATAAAGTGACCAAAACAGGAGAATACTACTAGTTTTAATTTTTTTTCAGTTTTTTAAACTCTATTTTTCTTTTAGTCAAACAGATTTAGGAATAAGTAGAAAAATAATATTAAGGGAAAAATTTTAAAAATACCTAAACCATCAATAGGCAATATTATTTATTGCAAGAAATATATAAATCTCTAACTAAATTAAAATTGCATAGTAGATAACAAATTATTCAGTAAAACGAAAAGAAAATTTTAAGAATAAAAAAACTTTTACAAAACTACACCTAACAAAAAATAAACCGTCAATGTTATAGACGTATACTGCAATATTATCGAGATATAAAATATTATATATATATTTTTCTTTTTAAATTAAAATTTTCAAGTTGTACCCTCCGATGTTTTAATTATGGAAATTCGATTTTGAAAATTTACTTTTTTTAAAAATATATCCAAATCAAATATGATAACATCTAAAAGGAACAAAAATATAAAAAAATTAATATACCGTTTCTTCTTTTAATCTCTCTCCTAAATAAAAATATTATATTATATTATTATTTCTATTAAAAATTTTATTTTTTTAAAAATATATTCCAATCATAATCATACAAATGTTAAAAAAAAATAATTATTTAATAAAAAATGGTATATTTTTTTTCTTATCTAGATCTTAAAAGAATTAAAATAAATTTAATAATGAAAATATTAGAATTTTTTGAATATTCTCATTATCATATATATTCATTAAAATAAATTTTAATTAAATATAAAAATTAAAATTTTTGAAATATCTAATTATATATATTATATCTATATATATATATATATATATATATATATTATATATATATTCATTAAAAAAATTATTTTTATTCATTTAGGAGGGCTGGATTGGCCGAAATAATTACTGCGACTTACACAAAATCAAATTAGTAAACTCGCGTTAACAAAAAAAAAAAATTTAATGTGTGTATATATTATATATATATATATTATATATATATACTATATATATATATACTTTTACTGAAGCCTCTTAGGAATACATAAACACTATAGAAGAAAACACCACCTCTTGATGACAGTGAACCTGACTCAGAAAATGCTAAACAATTTTTGACTTAAATCCTATAAATCATCATCGAGATATTAGTAAGTAGGGCACCAGACTTTATTATTTATTGATAAAACCTAACGCTATATCTCAATTTAAATATAATGCTTTCAACAAATCTATTGAATGGGAACAATAGATGGGTTTAAGTGAATATTAATATATTAAGTATTTTTGCAACAAATGACTATGGCTGCAACCATGCTTATTAAAACGGCAGTCAATTAAATTTCTGATAAAGCTATTGCAGAAATCCTTCATTGCTGGACTTTTACTGGACAAACTTTAAAGGTTGTCGGGACTATCATTCTCACTAACAACAACAACTTTAGAAATTTTTAATTCAATTCAATGTCAATGATGAAGGTGAACCTATATATGATGGAAAATGGTGAAGTAATTTTAGATTACTGTGTTCATCTTTAATTTTTCTCACTATTTCACTTCATTTTATTGGAGGACCCCATCTCACTTAAAAGATAAAAATGCAGAATTACTTGTAATACAAATGTAAACACTTAGGCTTAAATTTTTCAAGATATAAAAAACTACTTTTCTAACTAGGTTAATTGTTAAAAAGGGAAGACTCTAATCCAAAAAGCTTTTTGGAAAAGAAACAAGTTTTTGGCTGGGACTCCCTTATTTCTTAGGAGAAAAAAGGTTAGGAATTCAATATTAAACAAACAATTTATGGTCAACCTCATACCAATACATATAAATTTAACTTATGCGGTCAATTAATTAGGGTATAATTCAAAAAAGAAGGGTTTTGCAGATTGTCGATGACTTAAAAAACTTTCATAAGAACAATAAAAATAGAAATGCCAGGAAAACTAAAAAGAGGAATTATGGATTTCATTTTGTTAAACAATTTGATTTATAGTAATGTAAAATTTTCCACAGAAATGTGATGGACAATGCTTGCGAACACATAAAATCTAAAAAATATCACTTATTAAAAATAGAATATCATAAAAGACAATTACAGGTCTACACACCTAGTCAAGATAAATTTTTATCTCTAAAAGAAAAAAAATATAACCCCATATGGCAAGTTCTAAAAGAAAGCAACAAGCCTAAAAAATTTCAATAAAAACCTCTTATAAAGATTTAAACTTGTTATAATTGTTGGTAAAAAAGGGACATACTTCAAAATTTTGTAAAATTTAATAAGAAGCTTAAAATGAATTACATTTAGATGAAGAAGTGTTAAATAAAATCCACGACTTAAATCGATTCTTGAATTCTTCGGGCATCTGAGTGTATATAGAAAGTGGAAATCAAAATTGTTAATGAATTAGGTACAACAACTTAGTTCATCTGATTATTCTATAAATATGTTAACTTAAAGATCAAAGTACGCTTTTAGAAGTAGCTAAATTCTATAGATGACCAAGACACTTAAACCGCTTAAAACTCCTTCAAAAACTCATTATAAGTTTTTTTGACGAAACCCAGATAGTAAAAGAGGATATAACTCCTAAAATCAACATAATACTTATGATCTCACAACTTATATTTAAATAAAAATAAAGCATTAAAAAAGTTAGAAGACAGAAAATTCCCACTAGTAAATTAAAAAAATGAAGTTAGAAATCTAAAGAAGGGCAAGTTAGTGAATTAAAACGGACAATTTTCAACTTTCATGATAGCACTAATTTAAAGGTATTAGAATCTCAACTTATTTTTCTAGTTTCTTCTTTCTTGATGAAGCAGGAACCAGATAAAGATGAAATAAATCAATTAGATGAAGATGTTAGATAGTAATTTTTCTAAAACTTATTACAAGAAATCAAACTTCAAGAAAATATTTGGGTAAAAATAAACATTCAGGTTAAATGATTTTGTGATAGATGCAATTGCACTATTTGAATACAGGTGCAGATTTAAATTGTATTAAAATCAGATTTAATTCCCTTAAAAGATATTGCGTCAAAAACTAATGAAAAAATTAAGTACTGCAACATAAAATTTAAATTAGGAATTATTAGGTTTAAACAGTCACAAAAATAGTAAATCAAGGTTAGAAATTAAACACAGTATTTTTATTATTCACCTCAAACTAAATATATGTTATATTAGGAAACCCCTTTTTTTATCAAATCTCAATTAACACCATATTCAGTATTTTAAAGAGGATCTGTATTAAATTTAAAATATAAGAAATAGGTACCAGTAATTAGAATTCACTGAAAAAAACTAAGAAGAAAAGCAATTAAAATTCTCTTAATAAGCTCATTCAATTAAAATATTAGAGATCAATTCTTTAATTAAATTCTAGACCAAAAAGATTTAAGATGCAAGAAATAATATGTGTTTAGAACAAAATTAAACAACAATTGGAAACTTAAAGAAATACAAGATAAAATCACAACACCTTAAAAGAATCTATGGAAAAGGAAAGTTATGTGCTGATCATCCACATGCTTTTTGGGGCCGATCGTAAAACAACACATAGTCGATTTACCATTATGAAAAAGGATTTGATGGAAAAAAACTATAAAAACTAAAGCTAGACCCCAATTTCCAGATGAATTCTTGAATTGATAGAGCATTGTAAAAAATGAAATTCAGGATTTACTCAATAAAAAATAATATCTAAATCTAGATAGCCCAATTTGGTCCTTTGTGCAGCTTTTATGTTAATAAAAAGCTAAATAGAACGTAGTGTTCCCAAGTATAGTAATAAATTATAAACCATTAAATACGGGCTTAAAATGGATTAGATAAATCCAATTCCTTATAAAAAAAGATCTTCTATAAAAATTTAACTATAAAGCAAATATTTTCAGTTAAATTTATATGATAATCTGGATATTTAGCAGGATTTCAATTGATCCTTAAGGATAGAATATAAAAACTGCAATTTACAGTTTCCATTTGCGTTCAATTATTGTGACATTGGAATGTTAATTGCCTTTTTGGACTAAAAATGCTCCTTCTGAATTTCAGAGGATTATGGACATGATATTTTTAATCCTTATCTAAATTTGTATTGTATATATGATGATGTATCCTTATTTTTAGTACAACTCTTCATGAAACATTTCACACACTTTAAAGAACATTTTGTATGTATTCGACAAAATGGTTTGGCCTTAAGTAAAAACTAAAATGGAACTTTGTTAAAACGAAAAATTCAGCATTTTTTGGGTCATTATTATTGAGCAAGGTTAAAGATTCAACCCATGGAAAGAACCTTTTGGATATTTGGAGAAGAACATTTCCAGATGAAATTAACTAATATAACTCAATTACAAAGTTTCTTGCGTTTGTTTAAATTTATGTCATTTGATTTATCCTAATCTAATTTATTTTGATAAAAACCATGCATGATAGATTATGTAAAAAATCCTCATCCTTGACGGGAAAAAGCATACTTCAATTAGTTTCAAAAGATAAAAAATCCTTTAGTTCTAAAAGAAAATACCTTTATTATATCATTTCCTAATCCTTACAGCATTAAAATTGTTGAAACTGATGCTTTCGGCATATAGGATATGGTGTATTTTTAAAGCAACAACCTTGATGGGTAAAAGAGCGTATAAACTCCAATTACACTTCAAGGCCATTGGACCCACTCAACTTAACTACTCCACTTATTAAAAAAAGGAAAATCTTCGAGTATAGTAATATGTATAAATACAACTTCAGTCTGATTTACTAAACCCAAAGAATGTCTTTATTATGTATTGATTGTCAATCTGCTAAAGATGTTTTACACAAAGATGTTAAAAATCTTGCTCTAAAACAAAATTTTTGCAAGATGGAAGCATTATTTAAGTATTTATTTTTGATTTGATATTGAATTCATTCCTGGGTAATAAAAAACAACTATCCAGACTTTCCTTACTTCGTGAATTCTTACAGGAACAATGGGCAAGAAAAAGGATAAGGAATAAGCCATTTAAAGAAGAATCCGGACTCACCCACTAAAGCTCTTCTTGAGCATTTGCTGAAGAACCTCACTAAAACCCCCAGCCTTAAACACTAAAAAGCCTCTAAAAGATCTTCAAAAATGGATTGAACACAAACGTTAGTCAATCTCCTGAAGTTTTAAAGGCGTTGACAAGGTATATAGCATCTTTCTTCCACAGAGGGATGCAGGTATGTCTTCTAAACTTAAAACGATTCTGTTACTCGTTCCTATTTACGGCTAGTCTGCCTCAAACGGTAGGACAGTAAAGGACTTCATCAAAAATCCGGTTTATTTGGCTGTGAGGATGCCAAAAAATCCAGTAATCACTCCTCAAAAGATTATACATTAAATTGGTTTTGTTAAAAATATTTTTTGATTATGAAATTGGATGATCGAGATTGGGTTTTCTATAATAATATTTAATCCTTTGGTCAATTTATAAAACACTTATTACCCTGAGGGTTGGTATTTATTACTCCAAATGATCAATTTCAAAACCTTCTAGGAATATTATTCATAACTATTACTTGATACTGACTCGTGTAAAAAAGATTTAAACATAAGTTTTGATTTCCTTAAAAATTAAATCGATTATTTTGTATTCTTCCATAAAAAATCCGAGAAATTATTTCATCCTAAGGACTGCCTGCTCCCTATCCCTTTTATACTCCCAGTAAAATTCAAGTTTTATACTAAACATGTGCATAGTACTACTTATAATTATTTTTGAATTATTAAAAAGAAGCATGGGAAAAAGTTTTCTATTATCAAAATCCCACTTGCTACTCATTCGGTTGGTGTTAAATTATTTTGATCAGTCTTTTTCGTACTTGATTTAAGATTCCAAAACTGGTTTAAAACAAATTGTGGCAAACAAGGGGTTTATCCCAATTGATATTCTTATCCCTCCTCCTATCATCTCTTATATTCAGTACTTTATAAGGTTATAAACCTAGACTTTGGAAAGAAGCCATATTGCCATCCTTAATGTTTATTGTATGGCCTTCTTTACGCCTTTGGGGTATATCAATGGTATTTGACACTCAGCTATGCCATAGGAAAACTCAAATTCCTTATGTTTGGTAAAAACGACACAAGATTAAATGGTGGGGGCCTTCTTTCAAGAATCTCTACTATCTGAACTTAAAATCGATCAATCGATTTAGAACTAAACTTTCTGGTACACCTTGCATTAACCTATGCTACAACTCTTGCTTTAAAGAATTCAACCTATCATTTGGAATCCAAAAAGGGCACAGTGTCAAGTCCAGGTTAGCAGCGGCTGACAAACACCTGCATGAGTTATATAAAAGAAATTTGGCCAGGAAATGTTCCAGCCAGGCTTTCCATATAGGTTCAGATTCTCGCAATAAAACCCTCATCAAGTAAACCAACAAGCAGTCTCTTTCAGACTTAAATCTGTTCAATTCCAAACCCAGTCTATAAAGGCAAAGCACAAATGGGCAGGACATGGCGGTCCTCATCTTTTGTCAACATCATTCATGCTTCCCTTGTTTCAAGTAAAGATAGGCAATGATATATTTCTTCAATCAATTAATAGTAAAAAGTAAAACGAACAAAAAGAAAAAGGGAAAAGCAGAAGTTTAAAACAAAAAAAGCAAGTAAAAAGAAAAGAAAAGAAAAAAGCAAGGACACCATTTCGTCCACTTCATTCTGATTAAAAGGCAGAAGGGAACCTTATTTCCTTTCACGCTGGCTCATACCACGTGAAAGGCGAAGCCTCCACATGGCCGACCAAGCACTATTTTTTCTCTACCCAGTAAAATTCCGTAGTGTAAACAGAGTAATGTGCATCAACACAGTAAAAAAATAAACAGTCTACAGGAAAGGAAGATCTTTTGTTTTTTCTTCTATATAAAGGGAGCCTCTTCCCCTTGTGAAGGCATAAGTTTAGTCTTTAGGTTTAAATACACCATGAATCCCTCTACTCATCTTCGGCTCCTAGTTCAAGCTGTAAGCGTGTCAAGTTTGCAGACAGTCTAAATCTAAAACTCTTGTAAGTTTTTAAATTCTTTGTGATTTATATTTTTATAAATAAATAAAGTTTGTTTTTATATTAAACGTGCTGACAATATAAGTCCGTGTTTTACGGCCACCCTTTCTCTTTTCTCCCTCCACAATCTACTTAATTCTGGGGATCCCAAGAGTTAAGGTTGCAAAGGGAACCCAACATAAACCTTTTGTGCTAAATTGTTGATTTAAATGTATATAAAAGTATGCTCTGTGGATGCAGGCTTAGTCTGATCTTCCACACCAGAAATTATTGTGTTAAATTGTATGTTTAAACTGAAGTAAAATCATAACTAATTGAATTATATAAGTATCACTTATAAAACCCAATTTAATCATAGTATTTTTTAGTTTCACAGTTTTTATATTTTATTCTTGTAAATATTTGTATCTGTATTATTTAAATCCTAGTAATAATCTTTAGCTCTCTACATATATATGACTTGTTAATTCATATTAGTCTTTATCTTGTTGGTTTTGTTTCAAAGATACGATTAAAATTAATAAAGCATTAGGTCTAGTCTTTAAGTTCTTTTTAGTCTAGTCTTCTTGCTCCATTTAAAATATTAAAGTTTTTTTCAAAGTTTTATTATGTTTTGCTTTTTATGTTTGTAATTTTGATTGAATAAATTTTTAAAAATGTAAAATTTTCAAATAGAATTTACATAATTAAAACGCTGGACAGTAAATAATTTTGAAAATTTTTAAATTTTAAAAAAATAATATTTTTTTTAAAAAAATTTTCAATTATTACTGTCCAGGTTTAATTTATGTAAATTTCTATTTGAAAATTGACTTTTTAAAAATTTATTCCAATCAAAATATTCACAAACATAAAAAACAAAAACATTAAATAAAAATTATATTTTTCTATTTCTCCCATAAATATTATATTAATATATATATATATATATACTATATAATATAATATATATCAATAAAATATTTATTTTTTTAAATTAAGAATTTTTCAATTATTTAACTGCCAGGTTTTAATTATGTAAATTCTATTTTTGAAAATTACCTTTTAAACGAAATTTATTCAAGTCAAATATTACAAACATTAAAAAACAAAAAAACATTAATAAAAAAATTTATATTTTTCTTTTTTTCTCTCTCATAAAATAAATATTATATATTCTACTTGGAAAATTTATTTTTTTAAAAAAAATATCCAATCATATTCATATAACATAAAAAAAGATATTTAAATAAATAAATATTAAAAAACTTTTCAAATTATCTTATTATCATATATATTCTTTAGACAAATAAATTTAATAAAAATAAATTTAAAATTTTGAATGCTTAATTAATTAGAATAATTAATAGTATAGTTTATTTTTAATAATGATCAATTTTTGGTATTTTCTCATTAGGACGCCGCGACTTTGCTCATTGGGTGGAAATAACAAATTATATGTGATACATAATGACAATAATTAAAATTTGGTTGGAAAACATTTTGTTCAAGGTCGAGAGGATTCGAACTTCGAGCACCCTCTCACTCTTTTGTATTCTATATTATTGAAAAGATAAGATCAATGTCAGCACTTATGATTGCCTGGAAAAAATAATCTTTTACTTAGAATTATATTCTAATAAATTAATAAAACTTGTAATTTATAATTTGTCCGTCATTAAGCGGCTTACTTCTAAAACATTTTTTAGTAATATTCAATGTAAGGCGTGATACTAGAAAATTCCATTATCATTGCTATTTTCAACTTTTTACTATATATATATATAGTAATGACTGTATTTATTATTATATAACCTTCTTATTTTTATTAGGATGAAAATACCACATTGAATTATGAACATCCCTTACACCGGTCCAACCCGTTTAACACCCGACATTCAGTCGAGACGCATACAATAACTTGGTTGGACTGTATGGCCTTTGACTATGCTGAATGTCTTAAGGTGTCCATAGCCTTGTAATTATATGATAGGCTCACCTGCTGATGTTCGTATACAAAAATAATGTAATTTTACCACCTATTTACAAACCCTATTCATATAACTAATGTCAAAAATGAATGGGCCCAACTGAGGAACTGTTAGGGAAAAGAAGTGTGCCGCGCCCTGTGACTGATTCGCCAGAAATAATGGATTAGACAAAAGTCTTATATACATCATTCTGCGAAGTGAGTAGCTTACCCCTTGAAGGACTGAGTCTTCTACAGTGTATGAGACTAACGTAAGCAGTGTGTGTAACGCTGGACTCTCTATCGGTCAATCTACAAGTAACTTGTGAGTCCCTTAAACAAGGGTGAACTCGTGCTCTGAGCAAATAAGCCCTCCAGTGGATATTGGCCTCAACAGCATTAAAGGCAAACAATTTCCAAACACTATACATGTATACGAAAAGAACCAAGTAAAACACACTATGACTCACATTATAAGCACACACATTTCATTGTATAGCTTTTCATGGATAACTTGGATTATTTCTTTTGTTATACTGTTTATAATAACCACGTTATTTTAATCATGAAATGTTATGTCAAGATATCTGAAGTTACGGCATACCATCCAAGAGTTTAACTGTGAAACCGACAGTTGATAAGAAAAAACTGCATCATTGAAACTGGATGAATACTGGTATGCTTGGCTGCTATTGGCCCATATATATATCCCCATAAATAACCACTCAACGTGCCTGTAGCCGGTAGCTATCAACTGGAAGTTATGGGCGTTGCAGATCTGCCTATACTCTATGTCTGCAAGAAACATAGCCTTATCTAACATATATGGTTGTTCTACCTGACCTCAATGAGCATAATGTTGGGTAATTTATGTCAATAGAGGAATATAACACCAAACTATTCATTTAATAATCATAAAGTTTCAATTGAAACTTCCATAATGTTTTAATATTTTTATTTTCACATCTCTAATTGCATAGCTAATGCTCATTGTTGTTTTTAATACATTGGATTTTAAGTTGTTGCTATTTTTGGTCTACTTCCAAGATGCAAATTAGAGGCATATGAAGTGAAGACAAGAGGAATACAATTGCATGAAAAAGGTGCACATGTTCCAAACCAGATGTCACCTTGAAAACACAAGTCAGCGAGCGCGCCTTGCAAGCGGTCGCGAGCGGCGTAAGCACCAGATGAGACAAGAACAAGTCGCGACCGACTGAGAGTCGCAAAGACCGAAAAGACGCAGAAAGCTTAACAAAGTCGATCCTTTAACTAACCATGAGAGACAGAGAGTATTCGCGCAGCAAAAGGTCAGCGAGCGCGGTCGGGCCACTTGAGAGAGAAAGTCTTGTGACAACTGGCTCAGCCAAGGAAGCGCAGTCCGTCGAGATTGTGGCCAAATAAGAGACAGAGAGTTTCACGTAAGCGCTCATAGAGAGATCAACGAGTGGCTTAAAGGGCACACATAATTTTCTATGGTGGGTCTCCCGTAGGGACAAGTTGAAGTTCCAATACAAAACTGGCGCTGTCCGTATGTTGGGCATTTTTGAAACTTCCGTCAGCGAGATTTTGTAGAAAGTCGGCCCGTCTTGCCTTCGGGTGAGCAAAGACAAGGAGTCCAATGTCCGCACAACCTTCCTCGAGTGTCGTTCTTGGGTGAAGGAGGAGGCCAGTGCAGACGTCAATGATTGAAATTCCTCAGCTTTGGAGGCTCCTCGAGTGTGTACGCGTCCTTCTTCGTTTTATGTAACTGAGCTTAGTAAGCTACCACGGCAAAGAGCCTCCGCTCATGCGAGTCTTCAGTGTGCCGCGGCAGCGCGCCTTCGCCATTTTCCAGCGACTGGCAGGAGGTCCTAGTTAACTTCTTCTCTCGGTCATCATCGTCTTTCAGGATAAGTGAGCTATATTGCTAAACCGCGGATTTTGTGTCCATGAGAACAAGCAATTCAAAAAACCCGGATGTGTGTCACCACACGCTTGATATCGAGGATAGAGACGCGAACAGGCAGGATCCTAAACAATCTTTTCCCCATTGGCCACGAACGTGTCCCTCCCATATCCCTTTCCATCATTTAAATTGGGTCAAAATCAAGATTGGAAGTTTACTTATTACGCCTCCGTTTATTGCCCAAGTTTCCAGCTATTCCTGCAAAAGGCCTGATTTTCCTAATTGACGAGTCAAGCCACCAATACGCCCTAATTATCTATCCCTCACTTGGCATTTCGTCACTCTTCTCTGGTCCCCTCCCATAGGTCTGTTCGTTTTTACTTGCGAAAGGGGTCTCTTGTGTGAGAATCCTACCGTTCCTGCCCACTCAAGTAGATGAAGCAGTGATTGTATCCCACTAATTGTGATGCCATTCTCATTAGCAACACACCACCCAACAAATTTGGTGCATAGTAAGCTCAGTAGAGGAAGATATTTCGTTAAGAGTAGAGGACTAAGAAGATGAAGATGGTGAAAGACTATCTCACATATTCATGCTGTCTGGCCCGTAACTCTTTCCCATGTTAGAAAGCTTGGAATGCGTCTGAATCGGCCTTTAACTCCTCCTGTGTATGCTGCTTACACTCGCGTGAATTTGGATAAGCTCACTTCACCCTATAAATGAGAATTCTTATGAATTCTAAAATTAAATAGGCCACCCAAATTGATTCAATTATGAACTTCAAAGAAGGGGTTTGGACTATCCACCTCTAAGTGTGATAAGGGATAAGAGGATTGGAGATTAAAGGAATTGACAGTAGGTGTTTAAGAGTGGCTTGTTGTTTTATGCCGCGGTAAAATCGCACACTCCGGTGGAGAGGGAACCGATAAGAACCATCTTCGACCCTTTTGTCCCCCAACCTTGTTGTGCTGGTTTTTTGGGAATTTTTAGTAGTCCGCAAATGTTTTTAAAATATTAGTGAAAATTTATCGCACGGTGTCTCTTGATTTATATAAAAAATCTCATGATAATGGTTCTTATAATAGCCAATTCTTTGAATGCTCGCCCGCCACAACACAATGCGCATTTACATGAGCCTAAATCCACCTGGTTAGTACTTGATTAATTTTATGTATTATAACAATTGAACTTTCGGATGTTGTCACCAAACTACCAAGTTTCGGCTTTGTAAGAGACCTAAGACGATTATTATTTACGGACCCTAAATGACAATATTAGTCAAGAACGCACCGATTAACTTTAGCGGAGAATCTTGGGGGCCGATAAAGGGAATGTGTGGATACGATACGGGCGGCCCCCGTGTGTTGGACCACAAGCGACGCCCGTAAATAATTGAAAGGCAAATTAGGTCCGGCTACTCTCTATCCTTAAACCTCCTATCGAATTAGTGTCTTAAAAAACAATAAGAGTTAATTTTACGGTCTAAAAAATGAGGGCTCCCAAACTTGGATAACTGGTCTAATTATCTCAAGACCCCCAACCACCCCAAGTAGAGGATCGGGACCTAATTAAGGATGTTAGCTTTGCCTATTTGAAAGAACAATTATTTTAAATCGTCCCAAAACAATATCTTACATGGTATCCACATAAAGCCCAATGCGATTCAAATTAAAGCAATTAAATCAAGGCAAATGTAAACCAAAATAGAATAAATTTAGACTGAAGTCCCCAGCTGCGAACCCTGACATCAAATTTGCAAGCTGGGTGATGGTTCCCATTATAGTGGCGCGTCAGATCAACCGAATTCAAAATTATTTAACATGGAAATAATACAATAAACTTAACCCGCTCTTTGCCTTATGGATTAAAGGCGGCGCCAACAAACCGAAGCCACCTAAATTTGGATTCAATAATTAAATAAACAGACCCGCTCTTGGCCTTATGGTTCAAGTGCGCGGGCGACAAACCGAATCCTAAACATATTTATATAAATCGCATTCAAAATTAAATAAAAAAATTACAAAGCAAAATCACATCTAAAGTTATCATTTAACACAATCAGTACACCCATACTACAGGCTTACTTGCTATCCCATTAATGTATTACTCCCATGAAAAGAATATGCGGATTTGTTAAATCCCATTGATAGAAAGACGAAATTAATTGAAATTCTATTATTTTTATCTCTATTTTAACTTATAGCAATTCTTGAGAGACAAAAAGTTCTATATTCGTATTGACCTATAATATAATGTAAATAGTAAAATTTTAATAAAATGTTTAATTAGCTCCGATGCTATGTACTCATCAGAGTCTTAATATACTTTACACTGTATATACTATCAGATTTAACCACTTTGTATTTAATTCAATAACTATAGTAATTATAAAATTCAAGAGAAATATTATAAGGTGATATTACTTCATTTCTATTAATTGAGTGAATAAAACACATAATTAAACCAGGATCCAAAAAAACCTAATTACAAGGTAAAACACCCTGCCCCAAATAACCGAAAAACGCAAATAGTAAAATTAAAATCTCACCAACTTAGAAAAACGAAAGAGTGATGAGAACACATAAAGGATTAAGCGTTATTATAAACCTTACACTTACAATATCTTTAATTGATTGTTCACATCTTTCTACATAGCATAATTTGATATTTTTATAGATTTTAATGTGTTTTTTTCACCAACCTCTCGTTGTTATTTTATGATGTCGCATTCCTCCTTTACAAATATACTCGACTTAGACCCACAAAATTACACTACAAAATTCCTCATAACGAAAATGGCCCAAATGATACAAATATATATTTAGCATATTGTATTATGCAAAGGGCCAGAAATACCACGTGAGTGTAAGATTTGGAAAGATCCGCCACACTCTAGGTTATAAATTATATTCACAGGACAGTGTGTGCGTTAATAAACATAAGGAGAGTAACAAACTATACACCACCTACTAAATCGTATAACACGATTTAACTCCACTATAATTAATATGGATATACCTTACCATTAAAAATTTACATATGAGACAATTATAAATATAAAATTACACACATAAAGTTAATTATGGCAAGCATATAGAGATAACTAAATACACACCATACGAGAGAAGAGAGTGTGGTAATAATACCACAAAATATAAGACACCAATATGTATCATGTTCTGAATAACTTCAAGACCTAAGACAGGGTATGTGTAGATGCCGATCGATTGGAATGTGCTCCTCTTTAAATCTCACCTAAAAGAGCCCTGTAAAATCAAGGAGGATATTATATAGTTGCAATAGATTTTTGTATATCTCAATTAATATATTATAAATATTTCTTAATATTTGTACAATCTTTCTTTTGATTCATTTGATCTCTCCTAATCTTCAGCACTAGAGATAAGATATATGACCATTATCTAATAGCAATTTCTCTTCAAACACTTTATAATAACCGTGTCCTACAAGGTATAAACTCTTTGTTTAGGAGGAGAATGTGTGAATGGAAGATAATCTCAATTAAGTGATCAACTATAGTAAAAGTATACTGATAATAGGTAGCATTTTATAAAAATATTTAGGTGTCTTATTTGAAATTATGAGTGTGTGTATTGATTATGTAGGAACTAATGAGTGAGTGTGTGTGCAGATGCATGTAGAGTGCGATTTTGGTGGTGGCTCTCTTAGGCAGATTTTGCCGAGAAGTGTGAAGAAGAGTTTGTGTGATTTGATTTAGTAAGGAGTTTGAGGAGCACTTTGGACTTACGCCAGAAATTGTTGATCTTTTAGTGAGGCTTTTAGCAAAGAGGACACTTGATTTGTAGAGCCAGTGTAGTATTATTGAGAGCACCAACAAAATTGATCGTGTTGTCAGGTGTCGGCATTATCGCAAAATTGGCTTGAGTCTATTTGCGACATTGTCATTCATAGGTGCTCAGCTAACAAACAAACGATTTGCATTTAATTTGGAAGGCTTTTTAGCCCAAAAGTTGAATTTAAGAAATGTTGTGTGTTGCAGCCAGAAATTGGCACAATTTGATTATTTTTAGGCGATTTGTCTGAGCCAGACCTTATTTTTTAAATACTTTGAGTTATATCGTAGCACGACAGAGGGCTCCTAGTCTAGAGCGCAACAGTAGCAAGAGCGCGCGTCTTGATTATATATTTTTTAATTAAATACTTTTTATTTATTTTGCTATTTTTATCTCTTAATAAAAGATTAGGTATATTTTATTGCTGATTTTGTTCCCTGCTGAAAGTAGTTTATATCTCATATTTATATAGCATAATAGGTATATTGCATAATCAAAAATATTTGATATTAATCCATCCTGAATTGATAATGTAGGCTCAAATTATTCTATCCTGTATACCCAAGAAAACCGTATGTTTGATATATTAATAAGGTCATTTGTTTCATTATACGTTGCGACTCTAAAAGAATCTATATCTCGATTATTGGAATAGATTAAGAGAGCCCGTGTGAAATTTTCCTATCTGCAATCTTCAAA
Organism: Jatropha curcas; assembly: GCF_014843425.1. Next base: position 1,985,769 of record NW_023590825.1, read on the forward strand.
GCCTAAATTTTCAACCAATAATTCTATTTGAGCATATTCAAAGCGCGAGGCTTTTTTTAGGCACCATAAAATAATTGATCCCGGAATATCTGTCAAGCTTCAAAACACCTCAACAGTTTGCCCCCCACTTTATCATTAATTGTATAAGTGATTACATGTTTAAACGTGACGAATTATTCTGATTATGTGATACGAACGCCTCAGTTGGGCGAGTATTATCAAGTTCCCTCATAGAAGATACTCTTACTCTCGGTTATAATTGATTGATCGGCTGAAGGATGGGCTAGTTGGTTTATAGTTAGTTGATCCATCCTACTATGGGTCTGTTGACCCAATGCATGCCATTCTTAAAGTTGCCCTTTATCTGGCTGTGTGTGTATGGCTTCACGCATTATCAGTATTGGTTAAGCGGAATCTAGGCCTAAGGAAAAGACTCGCATGCCGAGTGAATATTGCTAAATCATGATATAAAGTGATATTCGAAGGATACCTTTCTAGGTCAGTCTCTTCTGGGTACCTGATTACTGCACTTTTGTAAATCGAATTTTTGATATCGATTGACACCCGACAGCGATTCTGATGCCCTTCCTTAACCCTTCGGTTAATAGCTACCATTTTTCCGTCGTCTCAAAGAGAGTATAATACCATCAATTAACACTATCATCTAATATCTGTTGTAGAAACCTCGAGATTTTGAGATATTTTTGGGGGCGGGGGAATAAAATCCCGACTCTCTCAATAGCAAAGCCCATATACGAGACAGAATTAAACTAAACTAAAATCGACCCATGCATCAAAACGTACCATTCAGGAATAGAGGATTCTGCAACAGGATGCTCGGTAGAGTCGAGGAGACTTCGCATACATAGCAATGCGCGCGATCACTAGATTCGACAGACAAACAAAGGAACTAGAAAACGTCTTCTCGAGCCTTAGAAAAACAAGCTTCGCAATGAAAGTTGATCGGGATCAGTCAGCCCTGCTCAAACGTATTTTTTTTTTTATTAGGGCCCCCCCCAAAAAAACGGGGGAAACCGTTTTTTTCGGGGGGCGGGGGTCGGGCGCGGGACTGGAGAACCAAACGGGCTTTCGTGAAATCATCACCGGTTAGCCCTTGAAAGTTTTTCAAAGAGAAAAGGGCAATTTGGCTGCCCGGTCGTGTGTACAAAGCTAGGACGGTCTTGCCTTTTGGCGGCAGCCCGCTGAGAAACAAATGCCGCGGTGGGGACGTGCAGGGCGCCATGCCCCGCAGAGTTTGATAATAGAAGTCCGCAGTTAAGTGACACCAGTTCTTTGTGGACCTTAATTTTGAGAGTTATTTGGTCTTTTACCATTCAAGTTCTGTAGTCAATTCCGGGAAGGACTTTTTTATACGTGTGGTGTGGGCTCTCCCGTAGATCCCGCGTATACACGATATAAGAATATATTACATTCTGAAGACCAAAGGGAATCTTAGATCTTCTTAGATAGCCGCTCGTTACCGTATATGATATTTTTTTATTCTCGTGTAACGGTGTCATTTTTGCAAAAGAATTTTTGAATTTCTTAGTAACCCATATTGGCCCATAACTTTCGCGGCTTGCAAAAACTAAGTGCACCAAAAATGGCGGCCTGCTCATTGGTATTTTCCCCTTGTCACAATTTTTTATGTATACTTTCCCTGAGCACGCTGTAGGCATAGTTATTGACACGACTTACACATGGGTGCCCAGTGGTGAACTAGGTAGCGTGTGCTTCTGTCCCTCCCATGTTGTGAGCCGCTCCGTCAAATTGTTGTTAAGGATGGATAATTTCTACTGAAGTTGTATTAGTGATCTATTGAAGCTACTTACTATAGATACAGATTGTCCTGTTCCTCTCTTTAATTTAACAAGTTGTGCCTCGGGCCAAAATGCCCATCCCACTGCAAGAAGCTTGATGTCTCTCACAAAACCGCAATTTCATATCACTCTCCGGATGCGGTCATCTTAATTTTAGTTTCCTTATCATTGTTAATTTACTCATCAGCATGCTTGCTACCGTCTTAAGTGTAACATTGGCAAAAATGTCTTAGCAAGTCTCCGGACTTCAACCCGTTCCTCCGTGGAATCCCCAGCACACCAATGCATATTGTTTATATAATGAACCTTAACGATTTGCTAGATGTCGGATGGGTATCTTTTTACATAAACTCCTACTATGGGGGGGAACTAAATTTTCAAAAGAGACGCCCAACAAGCTGTTTCTCTATTTAATGTAGGGGCCGACACACTTCCCCAATTTGCTGTGCGGTTTAATCTCTCCTCCCCTTCATGGCGCCTCACAACATTTCTCAAACAGGCGTCTTCTTCCATGGCTCTTTCAGAAATCAAGTTTACTCAACTGCATTTCAGTTCTCATATCATTCCCCTTGTATCATGGTAGATTTGTATTCGAGTTTACTGTAATATATAAGTCACTCTCTAACTGCAATCCCTAACTCTCAGTTATTGTTCGACATAAAAGAATATTTGCTCTCAAAGACTGAATAAACCCACTCTGAGTATGTTCTTTACATAATTCATCTTTGACTGTCGCTTAAATCATTTTTAATCCTAGCACCATGCGTTATTGTCACGGGGTATTTTGAATGACTCCTGAAGTTGAATTGGAGTAACTGGATTACTCGCAACATACCCGCTAGTGAGGAAATATAGAATAGCAATTTCTGTTTGCACACAGTGACCAGTAAAGAAAGAGAAGAAAGAGAGATGCATCATGCATCTGCCCATTCAAAGATCCATGAAACTCCGGGCTTACCCCAATGTGCGTAGGATGATGAGAGACGCTGAGTAAAGTGGAGAACATACCCTAGCGAGAGCTTTGGTGTGTTTTGTGCCAGACTTATAATAGTCCTTATACATGGCAGTTTCGTGCTACATACGGCTGTGAAGATAATCGTGTACCAGGGTCCTTCCCTTGGAACCTTCCATTGCCAACAGGGTGCGTTAATGTACCGATTGTGAATACTAGAAGTCTCTACGTGGATATCTGATGAAACATGTCTTACTGTTTTTTGACATGTTAACATTAGATAGTGCTGTTCTAACTAATGTAAGAGTGGTGCTCAGTTCTACCTCCTAACCCGGGAATTTGTTACGCAATATTTCGAGAGATGCGAGTGGGATCTCGTGACTGTAAACTTTCGTGTCTCCAGTGTTAACTAATGCTACATAGTGCTCCTGAGAATTTGTATTACTGTCGTACTAAATTGCAAGAGTGAATTGCGAAGTCGGCAGCACCACAATGTGTTGGGTTAGGGATATTACCTCTTAACATCTCCGATTTCAATGTTCATCATCGCGGTTGTCCACTGTTATTACAAGCCTTGGGCTTTCTGGACAAAACTTCTAAGCCTGATTCCTCCGGTTCCCCAGTCTCGCTTAATTCCAGACATATGGACCTTGCCCATCTTTCAATTCTCAGTCTCGGAGACGCTTCGATTTTGGAGATAACCCTACAATTCGGTGTGGACTGTCCTTGGTGGAGGATTAGATCATGGCACGACCGGAAGTCAATGAACCTTCAATTATGTCTTGTTATGCAGTCGGTAGACCGTTCCATGGCCTATTTTCCCGACAGGGATCAGCCTGTCAATATGGGATGATACAGCGTGTATGCCCAGGGAACCCATAACTTTCAAGATGTTGGGTCATGACTAACATCGCATCTTGTTGACCAACCTCTTGGCTGCACCGTTGGCAAAAATCGAAACACCATGTATTAAATGATGGAATGGTGCAAGACCACCGTGACACCCGCAGTATGCCAACTGAAGTTTTCTTGTTACCCATGATTGATACTAGATTTTGCAAAGTACTTGGCGTTCGATGATGGCCCCTGCATGGGAATAAATATTGTGTTGCTTTTCTCTGTCTTCTTTTCTTTTTCTAGTTCCTTGTATTCTCGGGCCATGGGCTCCCAGTGGATTGTATCTCCTTCTTTGAATTAATGAATCAGAAAATGGTTCTGCCTTTTATTAGATTTTCCGCTTTCTGCATACAGGACAACAAAAAGACAACAAAACTTTTTCTTTCGAATATATTTGTTGCGTTGTCATTTGGGGCCTCCTGCCCCTGGGTTAACAAAGAAATGCTTCATAAAAAATGATATTCATTATTTTCTTAAAGACCAGAAGCTTACAATTAGGACCCACAAAGAATGGGGTGGACTCAATTTTTGATTACCTGCACAGATCAAACCAAAAACAGAGTATATACAACTTCTTTTGTGTATGCATGAACCTACATGAAGTACTATGGTTTTTATTGAATCCTTCCAATGGAAATCACGAGAAGATGGGTGTTCGTTCTCCTGAATCTAATGTTTTAAAAAACAATGTGAGCATCCTACCGAGTTGGAGTCTTTGGCATTGAGGTCGAGTCTTTGCATTGAGTCCCTGAGATCGAGCTTGAACCAAACCTTTTGGTTGGTTGGTCATGAAAGAGATTAAGACTGCTGGATCTTATTTGCATATAAAGGTTAGGACTGTTTTGCATTAGAATATACAGCTTGTTATTAATGTAGCCTTTCCTGTACACTTGCAACCGCGACAGTACCAATTGGGGAGTTTTACACAGCCAAGTCATTTCATCTTAGAGGCACTTACCCGTTCTTTATTCACAGCCTTCACTTTCCCATTTTCCCGTTTCTCCTTCTCTTCTTCACTTAGTCCCGCCCAATTTCTTCTTTTCAATTGTCAACCATATTTAAGCATTAAGTCAACTTCAAGTAAGTAGGAATTCCTTGAAGTGTGATTGGTTATTTCCTATTCATTTAGTTCTATTGAAGATGAGTTATTTGAGAATTCTTGTGTATTAGGGAGACAGAAAGTTCAAAAGGTGCAGAAAAGGAGAAGCTGAAACAGGAGGTCAAGCTTTTTTGACGTTCGAAGGTTTGATATTCTCAAAATTGTTGTTTACCTATTTTTCTTTGCATGTAAATTTGTTGGTGTGTTTGCTAGTGAGATGATATGTTGCTTATTGTTGAGGAGTAAGCAGTGGACATGATGTTTTGAAACAACAGGGGGGATGAATATTATGAAGTGGAAAACAGAAAGTTTGCTGGAAATTTTACAGGCAACTTTCATCTTGATTTGAACCCATTTTAATGATTGGATTAGGAATTTGTCACAGAAGAGTTATTTTGGTTTCCTTTTTGTGTTAGCTTTACACGCGTTTTGGAAATCACTCAATTTGGAAGATTAGGCTATTTTTGAGAGTTATGGGCCAAAAGAATGACAGGACTGCACAGAATCACGTTTCGCGCGGCTCGCGCATGCTTGGGAAAAGCCACGTCGCGCTTCGGCGATACTTCCCATTGCCCTCGCTCAAGCGACCTTGGAGCAGGTAGCTCTCTGCACTATCAATTGCACAACTCGCAGCTCGCGGAGGATCACATGCCGGCTGGTCGCGACTTGGCCAAGAAGCCTCTTCTGAACTCTCAGCGCTCGCATTTCGCGCTCGTGCGGATCACACAAGGCGCGCTCGCGACTTCATTCTGCGCGCTCGCACTTGGTGTGCCTCGCCGCGAGGTCATCGGATCCTGACTTATCAAGTCCTCCGAGAAACAACACTGCATACTTCCCTTCTTGAGTGTAGTTATAGCGAACCAAAAGGGCATACAAGCCCTTGGGCCTCGCTGTAACTTTTTCCACATACATTACCAGCCCAAACTCTATCAACTGGGGGCCAAGTCACTGACGCTTCGAGCCAGAACCCTCGACTCTCAGGCCAACCTTCCTGTCTAAGTAGTTTCCAACTGGCAAAACCGCAGGCTTATCAAAGAATAACCTCATTTTACCCAGCATTGAAATGAATCCCTATATGAGGCATTGGGCATCGCTATTAAAGAGCTCCAACGATGTTTGCCCACACCATGGCTTCCCCAAAATATATTAATTCAAAACCTTCTACAATGGGGCGGGTTGACACCTTCTAACAAGAGGAACTTTATAGATGCCATGCAGGAGGATCATTAAATGAAGGAAGTACTACTAATTGATTGCAATTTGATGTTCACTAGAAGAGATTGGCCAACAATTAAATAGCATATGAGCCAACTTGAAAGGGCTCAGGTAAGTCATTCTTACTACTAATAATGAGTCTTCATCTTTCTTCAAAGAATCTCAAGGTAAAGGAAAGTGCCTATGAAATTAGATCCTTTAACCATGGATGCCAAGCACCAGATTTCTGCTTTGTTTATAAAATTGAAAACTTAAACATAAGTATAAATCAACATCTTCTTTATTTGTGACAATTGCGCGGCAAATGGGCATTATGTCCAAATGAATTGTAATTTAAGCATTCCGGTTATGGCAGGAACAAGTAAATTATGTTCCAAGGACAAGTTCGTGGTCATACCAATACTATCATAATACTGAAAATCGTAAATTATCATTAATTCCTTTTTGGAGAAATCATGATTAATCAGGATAGGGGCAATCAGGTTAGTCAATATACTGACAATTGACTAATAAACTTGATAAATTTCTGGAGGGATTTAACCAAAAAAATGAACGTTAGTCAAGATTGATATTTTTAATATTTGGTTAGAATCCAAAGTTTGATAAGTTATTTCAAAAATCATTCATCATCCATACATATTTTGGAGGGTTACAGTTAGGGCAGCTTGCAAGTTGCTATTCCTTCACGTTTGAAGTGGGAAATCTTCCTAGTAATACAGAAAAGAATTCTAGGGAGAATGTAATGCCATGCCTTACGATAGTTGGAAAATAGTTACGATAAAATAGTTTCCCTTCGGGGTACTGATGTTTAATATTTTGAATAATTTGCAACTGTGCGAGCCGGTTTGTGACCGAGCATTGAAGTAAATAGTGCAGGCATCAAGAGGAACAAGAAAAAGGAAAGGACCAAGGAGAAGGACAACGTTTTAAAACTTATCAATCTAGCCACTCCTTTTCCGCAAGACTCAAGAAGAAGAAGAGCAAGATTAAGCAGTTTTCTTAAATTTTATTATAAACTGAAAAAAATTTGCCATTATCAAACATGTCGCTCATTGGAAGCTATCAACACATTCCAAATTACAGGTAAGTTCCCTTAAAGGAAATTCGATCTCGAAGAAACGTAGTTGGGAAGATGTGTCGACAGTCACTCTAACTGAGGAATTGTAGTTCCATAATTCACAAGTAAGTTACCTACTAAACTCAAAGAATTCAGGGAGTTTCACCTATACCATGCAAATTAGGTAAAGTAGATTTTCCTAGATGCTCTTGTTGTGATTTAGGAGCAAAGTATTAATTTGATGCCATTATCTCTCTTTTAAAGAAATTGGGATTTAGAGGATGAAGTTAAAAAAACTAATATGGTTCTACAACTTTGCTGACCAAACTATTAAAAGACCTTATGGTATCATTTTGAAGATGTACTCGTTAAGGTTTGACAAATTTTATTTTTCCAACTGATTTCGTTCATACTTGACTTTGTTTATGGATAAAAAATTGTCCTTTATTTTAGGAAGACCATTTTATGAAACACAGGGAGAGCATTAATTGATGTTTCAGAAGGAAAATTAGTCCTTAGATAGTGATGATGTCATTGATATTTCACTATAGATTAAAGCCATGAAATTCCTAATTGATTAGA
>NW_023590825.1:1993890-2018890 GCF_014843425.1 Jatropha curcas
TGTTGTACGGTTATGATTCAATTGTTGAAATAGGGAGAAAAAAGACATGTTTGGTTGAGAAGCAAATGACCTTTTTGGTGGATGCCTAAAGGTTCTAAGTTCAACATTAAAGCTTCTTTTTTAAAGTGAAGGCATTTTTGGAATTCCATAACCATATGATGGAAAAAGCTTTTGATTTTGTACAGAAGGATTTTTTTATTAACGAACTAAATGTTAGGGACTTCAAAGTTGGTTTTTGAAAATTGAGGTCCTGAAATATTAATCAGGCCAAAATTTAGGGACCCAATTATTATTTTTCAATTAATATTCAGAGATGATTATTAATTAGTAGAGTCCCTAAATTTTCATTTTAAATGTAAGAGAATTTATTAGGTGTGGCCTCCTGTTCCTATAAGAAATGCAGTACATATGTATGAGTTGTCAGGGTAGTAAGATGTTGGTTGATGGTTGAGACTTTAATGTGAAATAGGATGGGCAATTTTGTGCATATAAATAATCATGCAAACTCAAGCTTTTTGCATGGACTGAAAGTGTGGAATGCAAGAGAAAAATAAAGCATATATGGCTTCGAAACCAGGAATCCTCACTGAGTGGCCATGGAGGTCTCTTGGCAGCTTCAAGGTACACTAATTTCTCCATTTCATAGTTAAAACTCAAAATTTTTTCAAATCGTTTTCTGATTAAAAGTTCGTATATGCCTTTGTTGCAGTACTTGATTCTGGGTCCATGGATAGCTCAAAGCATATACTCATTCACAGTAAAAGAGGAAAAAGAGAGAGACCTTTTCAACTTTATTATATTCCCAGTTTTAATTTTGAGGTTTTTGCATAATCAGATTTGGATTTCTTTTTCTCGTTATTTAACTGCCAAAGGCAGGAAAAGGATTGTTGATAAAGACATAGAATTTGAGCAACTCGAAAGAGAAAGCAACTGGTCAGTTTAACTGATATATATTATATGTAACAGAAACCAATATGAGTTTTGGCTTTGAGGACGTAACCATGTATAAATTCAAATTGTTAATTGGCAGGGACGATCAGATCATACTCCAAGGAATACTATCTTACATTCTGAACAAGGCAATTACAGGGGCTTCTAAATTTCCATTGTGGAGAACAGATAGTGTAGTTATAATAATTTTGCTTCATGCTGGCCCTGTAGAATTCCTTTACTACTGGTTACACAGAGCATTGCATCATCACTTCCTCTATTCTCGCTATCACTCTCATCACCATTCTTCTATTGTCACTCAACCCATTACTTGTGAGTACCAAATGGAAATTTTATTATTATTGTTATTATTATTAAAACCATAAATAAAATCTGAACAATTATTAATTTTGGCAGCTGTAATTCATCCATTCGCTGAAGTCATGGCATATTTCATGTTATTTTTAATACCGATATCAGGTCTGATAATCATTGGAAGAGCCTCTTTGGTAGCATTTATTGGTTATATATTTTACATTGATTTTATGAACAACATGGGGCATTGCAACTTTGAGATTTTTCCTAAATGGTTCTTCTCCGTCTTTCCTCCTCTTAAATATCTTATCTACACACCCTCGTAAGTTTCTTTTCTTTTCTTTTCCTTTCTTTTCTCTCCTTTCCTTTCCTTTTAATTGGCAGTAACAGCCATTTTCTTTTTGTATGACAGTTTTCACTCTTTGCATCACACGAAATTCAGGACTAATTACTCCCTTTTCATGCCGTTTTACGACTACATCTACAGTACTATGGACAATTCTTCTGATGCTGTACTATAGGAAAATTTAGACTTTTCCTTTTGTATTGACAATCTTGGTATTAAATATGTGAAAGTTTCTATGAAATATAATATAATAAGTGCGTGGATGCATGTACTAGCTAGGTACATGGGTAGCCATTTATTACCTTTAAATTTTAATTATGTATCAAATTTTACGTTCTGAGTGTATGGAGTACCTTTAAAATTTGATATGAAGTTTTTTATCTCTTTGTATACCCACCAGTGCAAATCCATATTAAAGATACTAGTGAACATCCGACACGATTAGTTCCAGCAAAAAGAAAATTATTTTTGAGATTTGTACGTAATCAGATTTGAATTGCCTTTTCTCGTTATGTAATAACAAAAGAGAACAAAAAGATTGCTGATAGAGCCATTGAATTTGAGCAACTCGAAACAGAAAGCAACTGGTTAGTACTTAGTGCTGATAGTATATATTGTGATATTATTTATTTCATGTCAATAGTTGAATTATATGTTGCTTTCCTTTTGCTCCACAGCTTGCAACACATTGGTCAGTTCTGTAACTGTTATTTATGAAAAATTCTTTGAATCCTTAAGCGACGAAAATTTTTTGCTAAACATTTTCAAGTAAACTTATAAGAATCTTGTCAACAATTATTTTATGAGTAATTCTTCATCAATTAATTTGATTAGCAAGAGTTAAATGCTTACTGCAATAATTTTTGACAATTCCAGATTCTTTTATTTTTTGAATTTGGAAAAAAATTGGACTTATATACAGCCTTATTGTATCCGAATTTCATAAACCAAGTCGACTCTAACTGAACATTCCTATTTAACACAGCTTAAAATGCATATATTTGGCCATGTAATTTGCGATTATCCATGTAGCCTCAAACTTCGCGGGAGACCTATTATGATTCTGGATTTTTCACATTTCAGTAATAACTATGCCTCTCGTCGAAATGAATAAGTTCAATCGTTATGAATATGGACTTTTACATTTCATTTTGGCAAACAACATTGATACAGATCAAGGGAGCAAGATGAAGGATCCTCTAGCTATACCTGCCGGGCCAATCACAAGAGCTCGTACAACCAAGTTACGAGCAGCCTTGAATGCATTTGTTCAAGAACAAATCCATTGGAGCTTCAAGATCATAGTTATGCAAGATGTGAGATTGAACTTGGAGAAGCACCAAAGATTAATTTATAGAGCGCACTCCAAACTGATTTTTATACAATATTTTATGATTTCTCATTCATCAAAATGATCTCAATAAATTTGTTACCCAAAAAAAAAAAAAAAAAAAAAAATCAATAAATTTTGGTTACCCAAAAAAAAAAAAAAAAAAAAAAAAAAGGTTAAAACTAAAGTTGAATGAAGTTCCCACCGATCTATGCCAACAAATATGACCAGTACTTACAAAATTGAGGGAAGTATTATTCTACAGTAATGTTTTTGGCACTTGCAAAGACTCATCTAAGCCTTTCTTGCTGAAACCTGGGAAAGTTCATGGGCTTTCTTCAACATGTCTGGTAAGTAGTGAAAATCCCATTTAATGCAGAGGCGCTTGGAGGCAGCATATAGGACGTCACGTGTGAGTTTGCGCCAAACTTCGGACAGTGCATAAACCTACAAAATTCACACTTTTAACACCAAATTGAACTACCCAAGATTCCAAACTCAAGAACAAATTGGGATGCGAAAAAAAAAAAAAAAAAAGGGAAGTATACATTGAGCACCATCCACAAATGATGAATTTGTATATTTTTACCAGCAAACCCTTATTTCTAGAAGAACACATCAAGACTCCCTTTACTCCATCACTCCACAAATCCACTTGGTCATTACAGAATCATCATGGCCTAGCGTGCAGAATGTTTCACAAGCCCCCAACCATATTTAATCCTAACCCATATAGTTCCAAAAAGTTTGCGACTACTGTGAGGGAACAATTTTCCCAGGCTAATCAAACAAACTAACAGCTTTAAGCCCAGTGTGCGAAAGGATGAGCCAATACAGTCTCAAATATAATTAAACATTTCTAAACCACATAGCTCTATCATTTCAAATTCTTCTTTCCAAACTATTGCTATCTTGCCATTGGCCATAATGACAATCCTAAATTTACTCTGCCCACCCCAATCTTTTCCTCTCCTCTCGAGGCAGGGATATCCTGCATTCTCTTTTATACTGGGTCATGTTGTCATGCAGCTCATGCCAGAATTTTTACTCACATTTTGAAAGAGTAAAACAGAAGAGGTAGTAGTGATAAAAGACAGGGTAGTAGCTGACCTGACTAGACATGAGTCAGGAAGCTATTGTTGTTACTTCCATAAAAGATTGACTTAGAAGCCCACTTCAAATTTGAAAAACTTGCACTTTCCAAAACTATATCTTATTCCATTGATCAAAATTAAAAACCTACAAACTGGTTCAGTGAAAATATCAAAATGAATTTGCAATTTTAATTGTTTAACCTCATATCTAAATCTGCTTAGTTTCAGACGAATTTTCAGATTTTAACATAATGAGGCCCATTAAGCTCAAGAACAGATAAATTCTTAATTTTATATCCAAGAAAAATATCCATATTCATGCCAGGAGTAACAACAAGCCCTAGCTCAATTCAAAAGTGCCTAAGAATAGGCATATTCAAACAAAACAAAAAGCACGAAAGGACCAAACAACAAAGAAAATAGTTCAGATGAGGAGTGTGCCTAAGCGATTGTAGGAGAAAGGAGACCAATAACAGGTAGCACCAAATGCAGGATAACAGTACTCAACAGAAAGCACAAAAAGATTTCAATTATCAACACCAAAAAAATCCATAAAAAGCAAAAGAACCATTAAAACCACCAGAAACAAGTAGATTACAACTTGTGGAATCCATGTGATAAGGAGGCCAATCAGAGCACTGAACGAAGCTAAAATCGATGGTTGCTTTTGTTATGAAGCGAACCAGAATAACATATGATAGATTGAAGTACAGCATTTCATTAAAATCAAAGCCCCTAAGACTTATGGCCTTTGGACTCCTATATGCATAAAGGGAAAGGGGTTGAGAATCCAAAACTAGCGCATACAGCCATTTTTCGCCTGACCAGCTTAGAAAATCAATTCTGCCTGAACCTTAACCTGAGACCAACGTAAACTTGAATGACCAATAAATAACCCAAAAACTGATCAACCTCAAATGAATTCTAAGAAAATTTGGGCGGGGTTATTTTTATCTAATCAGTTGGTCCACTTTAGATTTCTTGAAACAGCCCTTCTCTTTTCCGTCTTTAACTTCACACTAGTTGCCGTAACAACCAAAAATACTTTTAGATATCTGATACGCTCTCCAAGTTTAACAGCTTATTAATCTATAAGCATATCCACTTAGAGTATAATATGTAAACCCTTTTGAGCCTGTGCTCTTGCCTTTGTTTCATGAACAGAAACAAGGAAAACCATAACACCAGCTTTTCTGCCTAGCTTAAGTTGATGAAACTTCAAACTTAAGATCAGGCTGCCTTTATTTCAAAACTAAAAACAATCATAAAATTAAAAAATAAAGAAATTAAAAAGAAAAAAACTCCCATTTTCCAATTTACATCTTTGACATTTTGACAATCCATCAACGGTTTGGACCATCACCATACCTTAATAACAAGAAATTTGAGTACCATTATAAAAGTTTTTCTTTACAAACACTTCGAAATAAAAAATTTAAAATAAAAAAAGAATTGGGAAAAATATTTTATAGAAGAATGTTCAAAAACCACCCCAACTCAGGACTTAAATCAAAAGAAGTTCAATAAAGGTAGTGGATATTGTTGACTGAAGGGCCGCAACTCATAAAACAGAAAGTTTCTCAATGTCATTTCCATTTCAAAGAATGATTTATCAGAATTGAAAATTTGTAACCACATTGTGACTATAAAAACTATCTGCTGGAGACTTAACTTTTAGTCCCTGAAAGAAAATCACAAAATGAAAATCACAGAAATGCCAAAAGAAGGGTCTTTTGCAAGGATGTAGTGAATTAAGATCATAGTACAAACATAGCACATGTTTTGAGCCTGGAAATTGTGGCTATACATTGACAGTACCCAAATTGTTGAACTACAACTGCATAATTTCAATGGCCATTTATGAGATGCTATAGAAGACCCAGGAATTTTTTTGAAAAAATTAATGTACAGTTACCACACTGTTTTTCTGGAAGTAACTGCACCTGTCAGTAAGCGGGGGCCAAAGTTGTTGGCACCTCTCATCAAGGTTCCAAGAGTTTATAATGTGCAAAAGGCAAGAGACTACTCTCATAAAATCAAGAACATAAAACCAAGTTTCATATTGCATGCTAAGAATGACATTGCATTCCTTAAATCTCAGTAATCTATATTCTATTCTTACCTCCAAATGCAGCACTTGCACCCGAAACCACTAGCAGGGGAGGAAGCTGTTAACAAAATAAAATAAGCAAATAACAGTCATTAATATTTAATTCCAGAAACAAATAGTAGGCCCTTTTAGCTTAAAAGATTTGGAAAAAAAAAAAAAAAATGAAAAGGGGTAGGACATGTACCCCCACAAGAAAAGGCAGCCATTTTGGTCCCTTGAGACGATTTTGAAGGAATGTAATCCCTAAGAAATAATAGCAGTTAAGATTGTGCAACCAAATGTCATACATAATTCAGCAAAACAAAAGAATTGGATTGTACCTGTATTGAAACCGTGAACTGCACTAAGCATTCCACCAATACCCGAGCCAGCCTATTATAAGTGCAAATATGAAGGTCAAAAATTGGACAAAAAATAAAAAAAAAAAAAACAAAAATTAAACTGTTATCCTTCTGTTAAAGCAGCAGCATCTTGTCTGACAAGAACAACAAAATACATAATCTTATTCTTAAACTTTAAATTCTCTAAATTATAATACCGATCAAAAATGTTCAACCATAATATGCAGGAACACTGAATTGATAAAAGCAGTAAATTGAAAGAAGTTACAAGTTACCAACAAAAAAAACTACAAAGTATCACAAAAACACAGTATTTAGCTAGCAAACAAGCAAGAAGATAAAACTTTAGCTTCAATTCATCTAATTAGTAACAATTAAGCACAAAAGTCTAAGAATTGGAAAAATAAACATGTAAGCCCAAAAGAAACTAACATTTGTTTTACAGAAGAAACAAGTTAATATCAGTTATAATCAACCTCAACCCAAAAAAAAAAAAAAAAAAAAAAAAAAAAAAAAAAATTATTAATCAACCTCAACCCAAAAAAAAAAAAAAAAAAAAGAAAAAAGAAAAAGACACGCCGCAAAAATCGAGAGAAAAACTTACGACAGCAGTGGCAATTCATGTAAAAACCGGAGTTATGGTCCATTTCCTCTTCCCTTAAAACCAAATCAAGCGATAAAAAAAAAAAAAAAAAAAAGAAAAAAGAAAAAAGACACCCGCAAAATCGAGAAAAACTTACGACAGCAGTGGCATCATGTAAAACCGGAGTTATGGTCCATTCTCCTCTTCCCTTAAAACAAATCAGCGATTCAGAGATCAGTCATGTGTAAAGATAGAGAAAAGAGAAGATATATACATATAGAGATAGATATACATACAGATTTAGGGTTTAAGAGAGAGAGACAGCGAGGACAGCGAGGAGAACCAAGTCCTGGATTGATGGTTGGATCGTGATGAAGATTTCCGCTTCTCAGTTTCTCCTGGTACACTTCGCGAGTCCCCATCTCCGCAATACAATACGCCTCTATTACACACGTCGTTCTCAGATTCTGCGTGGCTCGGCCTCTGTTGTGTCATGTGTGTCAGTCTGTATCCCAGCAAACAGAAGAAGCAAAAACTCCAGGTTACAACCCGTAAACAACAAATTTAGATCTACACGTGGCAAATGATGGAACCAGTGAACGCACCGTTTAACTATTTATTGGTGAACCAAGTCAAATAAAAACATTTAGCTAATAAAATTAAAATTCAAAGTAAAACTCGTTTTTAATTTGTACTCCCTCCGCCCCACCTGTATTACTGTATAGACTCACTTTCATTTTTTGTCCATTCTAAAATATAATCTTATTTTCAATAAGTTCTTAGTATATCCTATTTAATTTACATTTTTATTCTCAATTCTATATACATCATTTAATATTATAAAGGGATAATATTAGAAAAAGCTAAACAAAAAATATAATTTAACTATATTAATTAGTTTTCTTAATCTATGTAAAAATCAAACTAAATCTAAATCAATATATAGAACGAACATAGTAAAAGATAAAAGTACTATAATCTATTGCAATTATAATAAATTAATAAATTATAGGCCATATCTAAGGATGGAAGCAGCGCCAATATTTTAGAGTACTATCCAACTCCCATTTATTTATTGTGAATTTGAAAAATTAAAAATGGTTTGAAAACCATTAGTTGTGATAGGTAGATAGAATACAAATTTAGATTTTTGAATACTCGTTATATTAAATTGGTTTGATTAGAGATATGTACAATTAATCTAATTATTATTAGTAAAAGGATATTTTAAACATTAAATAATTTTAAATTAATTTTAAATTCAACTAATTTAAAATTCGTGAATCATCTATTCACTTAAAAGAATATCTTTAATAGATTTTGGACAAATATGAATAAAATGAATATAAATAATAAAATTTTAAGCCGAATTCAACGCAAACGGTTTAAAATTCGCAGATATCCAGCTTAAATCCTGAAGCACATCTCTATACATTATAAGTGCTTATGTTAGTAGCAAAACCCTTCCGTGATTTAACAAAATTGAGTACTAATAGCAATAGCATCGGTACCATCCCTAACTCTATCCACAACCTTCTCTCATCTTTGCCCGTCTCTAATCCGTAAGTATTTTTAAGGCCTAGGTCTCTAGCCGTCCACAACTCAGTATCGATTTTACTCGTTCCGATTTCTAATTCATAAGTATTTTTAAAGTTTAGGTCTCTAGGGCCCCGCTACTCATTATCGATTTTACTAAAACGAGTTCAATCGTAAGTACTCTACCAATTATTTGGAAGATTACTTTAATTATTAAAATTCAAATTTCCTATGGAAAATTACTCTCTTAGAATTTCAGAAAAGTTTTATAGGAAAATTAAATTACTCGAAGATAATAAAAGTTTCTTAGGAAAGTAATATAATTATGACAATAAATATTATTACAAAATTTAAAATGTCTTATTTTCTATAAGAATTTAATTTTCCCACACTTTGAGATAAGAAAGTATTTTTACATATAAATGGACTGAATACAAAAATTCACCTCTAAATTAAATTCTATAAGAATTAAAATGTCTTATTATGTATTTGAATTTATAAATTTTGACAATATTATACACCTTTTGACACTAATACCAATAATTTTTAGAATTTTTAGTTTTTATCTGTAAAATATCGACTTGACACATAGTTAACATGACTTTTCGAACAATAATTTTCATAAATTTTTAATTTTTAATAAGTGCTTAATTGATCTAATTTTGTAAGTTAAAGTGTTTAATAAAATAATTTTAAAAATTAAAGTGTTTAATTGATATAATTTTATAAATTAAAATATTTGATGGGTCAAAATAAAAGTTAAGGGTGTTACAAGATTAAAGTAAGAAAGTTCAGAGATGAATTTATGTATTCTGACAATATAAATGGAAAATTAGCATGGGGTTATATGTTTAGAAATTTAATTTTTTAAATAAAGTACAAACCATACATCGAAATCCGACTGTCCCTACTAACTTTCCCTTAAGATTCCAACGATCTAATACCCTCTAAAAAAATAAATTAAGGAATATTTTAAATTTATTTAAAATGGTAGGAATAAAATTATTTAGGAATACTTAAATATTTATACTCTGTTTGTTTCTAGAAAATAACTTGCCAAAGAATAACTCCATGAAAATACGTTATTTTCCAACATTTAACTATTATACAAAATATTTTCCGACATTTGATACAACATTAAAAAATTTTAATCTTCACCAAATAAGTAAGGCATTTACACCTATTATATATCACATAAATCTAATAATTATATGCAAATCTATGAGAAAAAAAAAGGTTGAACATAATAAAAAAATATTTCCAATATTTTACTATAATTTTCACAAAGTTCAAATTAAATTTCATACAATACTCAAAAAACGAAATAAAAGTTCAAACATTTCTTAAATATATAGGTCAAAAAACAAAAGGCAATAATAATAACATTAGTCCAAAAAGCAATAATAACAAATTTAGTCCAAGAAAGAAAAAATCACTTATAACAAAATCAAGCTCCTCACAGGCTCTAAAGACATTTCAATATCAGTAAGCCAAAGCCTCAGGTACCCAACAATTCCAGGTTTGAAGATAAATCTGCTGCTAATGAAATAATGCAGTAACTGTAATTGCACTGACACTCAACTTTTTCACGTGCAAACTTAACATTAGTCAATTCTTCCTTCCTAGTAAGACATTGTAGTCATCTCTCAATATTAATGCCAACTCTACCAGTTTTTCCTAGCAACACACTTGAATTATCTATTAAGGAACAAATTTTAATAGATTTCATTTATTAACGTCACAATTATTAACTATCTTTCAAGAAAGTATGCTTTAAAATTAATAGTAAAGATTAATTTGTATGATCCTGTGTTGTTCTTTAATAACAGAACCACCCAATATGACGAACAATGACAAAAAGGTAAGTTTAGATGGGACTGGTGGTTTTCTAAACACAGCATCAGTAATAGCAACCAAAAGAGGATTAAAGATTAAGATCACAGCAACCAAAATTTAAACAGAGTGCATAACCCAACACAAGAATGCTCGTGGTTAATTGCTTACAGATATGGGTTATAGTTATCAAGGTGATTTAACGAACGAGGATAAGAGAAATCAATTCAAGAACCCAATATCCAAACATCATGAACTGAGAGGAAATAGAAAAATTACAGATAAAAAGCAGTGTCTCTCAGCCTGAAGCAATCCCATCTGCAATACAACAACCAAAACTGATGTGTAATTGAATGGCAAAGCATTTATCTGATATTTAATTAACAATAGCAATGCAGCATGTCAGAGTCAATGAACTGAGACTATCACCATGAAGATTTTTCCTTCCGAAATCAAATATAAAACAAGAACAAAGAATCCTTGATAATAGAAACAGCTTTCAAATACTCATAAAAAAAATAAATAAATAAAC
Source organism: Jatropha curcas (assembly GCF_014843425.1). The sequence continues at coordinate 2,004,841 of NW_023590825.1, forward strand.
CACAAATCATTGATCACATTAAAATTACCTGATAAACTATTTCCAAGAGGCCCATCGAAAGCAGAGAATCCGAAGGCTTAATGTCCAACTTTAAGAAAAACCCAAGCAAATTAACACAAGAAATTAACAAAACCTAACAATAATTCATTAATAAGTAGAGTTTTCATATATCAGATTAAAAAAATCCATAAATTTCAAACTTTAATTTGTTTGTTTGTTCTGAAACTTAAAAAATAGCAGAAATCCTTACTTGTTTTAGCTAGACGTGAATGTGACTTTGCAGGAAAGACTATGGTAGCCGTCGTCAACTTGGAGATGGAGACTCGTGGATCGTGGATGAGTTTGAGATAGATAGTTTGAGGTCGTCGTCGAGCTTATATGAGTTTTTGTAGCCGGTAGGGTAGTGGTTTGCAATTTTAGAGTCACAAATGTATCCGAAAAGTTAAACTCTTCTTCACCAAGATAATCTCTAAATACTAAATAGAAAACTTCAATTTTTTTACATTTATATATATACTTTTTTTGATAAACATAGTAATTTTATTCACCGTATTATTTCTTATTTTTTAGAAATATTACGACGTATTCACGTTATATTCTTCGTTAATAAATTAATATTTTTTAAAAAATTTATTCACTATAATTTTATTTCTTATTTTTTAGAAATATTATGATGTATTCACGTTATATTCTTTCATTAATAAATTAATGTTTTTTTTAAAAAAAATATTAATACACCCTATAATCATTCTGCGGTACCATTGTAGTATTCAACTCATAAAAAAATTGACAATCTTTTTTTTTATTTTTTAAATGGAATCTTGTTTATTGTTGGGAAAAAAAAAAGACAAATTAGTGTATTTGTTCCCTGTAGTTGAGGTCTTTCACGACTCAATCATATGTAGAATATTTGTTCATAGACTATGTTTTTTTTTTTTTTTGAAATTAATACCTTAAAATTTTATTTGAATTGTCAAGTTCATTATTTAGTTATCTTGCCGGGTTTTGATTGGCTACTGCAGTTTATTATAATACTATTCGAATCCTTCCTATATTTCAAACAGGGGTTAAACTCGACCAAAAAATACAACACATAAAATGACCATGGAATTTTTGATTCGGTGCTACGATGCCTACACAATCTCTTAGAGTGATTGGCATATGGGATTTTGGCTGTCATTTTCTTTGCCAAATTAACAATACAATTAATGCAAAAATAACCCCATATTTAATCAACTAAAAGCTAGTGATTATGGTCTCACTCGTATGAGAAGTGAGAAATTTGAAATTTGAGTCCTTTGGGTCACAGTTATTTTTATTAATTTGATGAACAAAGAGAAAAATTATTCTAACTATTAATTATTTTCAGTAATTTAATAAATTAAAAAGAGAAAATCATTTTATTATATAGACTGCAGTTTTATTTTGGCCATAAAACCTTCTAAAGAATCGAGAAAAGAAAAAAGCTAGCGATTATACATAGAAAAACCTCGTGAACATTTAATGCCTATTACATCAGCACTACGATCAATTAACTATAGACAAATGAAAGCAATGGCCAGATGGAGACCACCAAAAGCAAGAAAGAAGAGTCAGAAATCCATGCATGGCCCATCATGACCTGTTCGATTAAATTTTATAATTTTCTATTGCTTTTAGTCCATAAATTTGAGCCATACCCATCAAACTTTTTCTTTTTGTTTTATATATTTAGATGAGGACAAGAGGAGATTCAAATTTGTAATATTTTTTATTTTTCAATAAAAAAAAAACTCAGAATACTCTTTAAAACCATAACGCCTAGAAAGATGCGTGATTTTCAAGTTAAAAAATGATTTAAATAAACTAGTAATTAGCAATTTAGCATCTTCTAAAAAAACAAGAAAAAAAAAAAAAAAAAAAAAAAAGAAAAAAAAAAAAAAAAAAACGCGAGGAGAGACTCATAAAAAAAAAAAAAAAAAAAAAACTCAAAACTCAATAATGGAAAACATAAACATTATACTCTACAATAGCATCTCCAGTTTTCAAATCAAAGGTATGAGTCTTCGCCTGAGCATAACCTCTAGCAAACCGGAAAAGTCCGCTTCCACCGACGATTGGCATCTCTCTAACGCCGGAAAAAACACTGTTCCGTCCCAAAACACTAAGATAGCTACCATTATACTTGCCTTCCGTAAAAGCAAAGTTCAAGACCATTAAAAGACTAAGTTCACTTAGCGAAGCCGATGCGTAAATCCCTTGAGCTTTTCCGACGGGCTTCGAGCTGAGTTCAGGCTCAGCAGTTAAAGGGTCATCCATCATCACTACAAGCCCAAATGCAGATAATGATTTGTTGGTCATGGCGGCATTTACGACTGGAACGGCGGTGGGATTCCGGCCGCTGACTATGTCGTGGAAGTAGAAGTGAAGGTGGCTTAGTTTCTCTTTTTTGAGGCCTAGAGTCGCCGGAGATAGGATTTTTGAAAAACTCTTAGATTTTGCAGTAGCCAAAGTGCAGAGTAGAATATTGTAAGAGACAAGGAAGAGAAGGAAAGGAAGGGCTTTGATGGTTTTTGCCATGGTAGTGATTGGCAGCTGGGCCAGAGATTAGGAGTAAAGAAGAATGGTTAATCAATTGGGTTTATTTATGTATTTATAAACTAGACTAGAAGAAGAGGTTTATGTTGGCATACCAAGACCAGTTGATGTTTTTGGGACCACTTGATTAGAAAAATAAAAATTCAGACCAATCAACTTTGATTTCACAGCGTTGATTTGCTTTGAAGGCCGTGCTTTAGGAGTTTGAATATTTGGTTTATGAACCAGTAAGGCAATAAATGGTAGGAGAAACATTTTCACCAACTCTTGGAAAGAACTTAAATCTCTCAAAGCAAGAGAATATGAGAATATTTTTTCATTTACCCTCCTTTCTTTTCAAGTAAAATAATTTATAGGAAAATAATTGTCTAAAAAATATTTTTCATGAAAAATATTTGTCAAATGATTTATTTTCCGTTATTTGGTTGTAATATTGAAAATTAATTAAAATATTAAAGTCTTTATCTCATAAGGCCATAAAAAATATTAATAATAATATAAATAAAAAATATTAATAATAATATAAATTTTATAATTTAAAAATTTTATTGTTAAATTCGAGAAGAATGCAAAAAAAAAATTATAAATTATAAAAAAGCGTGATGGTAGCCACCTCTGACCGGTGGTAGTGATCAGTGGTAAATAGTAACTGGTAGTATTGACTAGATGATTAATAAATTAAAAAAATATAGATTTATAAGATTTGTCAATATCTAGAAAATATTTTGCTCTCTTGAAAAGTGAAAAGTTATTTTTATTTAAAAATTACTTAATTTTCCTTTGACCAGAAAAATATTTTCCGTTGACTTATTTTCTTAAGCATCCCAAATAATGGAAAGTTGTGAAAAATAATTTTCTATAAATTATTTTATTGAAACAAACGGAGCCTTAGGCTCCTGTTGTTTACAGTTTTGCAAAATATTTTTCAAATAATTCATTTTCAATTGGTTATTTACAATAATAAAAATATTGAAAACTTTAGTTTATAAGAAGTCTTTAGAATTTTATAAATTTCATATTTGAAACATCTATTATTTAGTATGAAAAATATATAAAATGGTAATTGATGGAGGTAACTAGTGGTAGACGATGATTATTGGAAACCACAGTAATATATGATTATTGCATTTTTTTTTTAATTAAAAATCACTACCTAACCATGAAGAATGGATAATGCTAGAAGCCTACAGTATTTAGACTCAGAAGATGATTATTAAATTAATAAAAAAAGTATTTATAAAATGATAATAAATTTGTCGAAGTTTAAAATTTTTTCCTTTTGATAATGAAAATTCATTTTTCTTTAATATGACTTACATTTTTTATTTTTCTTTTAACTAAAAAGATATTTCTTTTGATTGATTTTTCTAAACATTTCAAATATAAAAAAAAAATATTTTTCAGAAAAAGTAATTTTTAAGAAAAGAAAGAAGTTTTTTAGAAAAAAGATTTAGCTCAGGCCTTATATAAAAATGAACTTATTAGCTATTAAAATTTTAAAATGATAGAGGCGTTTTCGCATCTTTTTAATCACAAGGAGACGAAAGATTCCTTTTTTATTTTTTATTTTATTCATCTATCGTAAATGGGTTATTTTTTTAATAAATGAGATGAAGTTAGTGCAGATAGTGCATAAAAATTAACTTGTCATATCAAGTGAAATTAAAAAAAAAAAAAAAAAAAACTTTGTCCATATCAAGTGAAAATTAAACAAAAAAAAAAAAAAAAAAACGTCTATTTTTTCCTTTTGAAAAAAGAAAAATAAATTTCCAATACTGTTTTTTTTTTTTTCCCGAAAGGGATATTCCATACTCCTTTTGTTCCCACTACAATTGTGTTTTAAATTAAAGGAAATAATAAAAAAAAAAAAAAAAAAAACTCTATTTTCTTTGAAAAAAGAAAAATAAATTCCAATACTGTTTTTTTTTTTTTCCCGAAAGGGATATTCCAATACTCCTTTTGTTCCACTACAATTGTGTTTTAAATTAAGGAAATAATTGAAAATATCATTTTTAGCAAAAATAATTATATTGATTAAATTACCATTTTATAAATTCTCTAAATAACTAATGTGTATTTAGTTGGATACGTGAAAAGACAAGAATAATGTTGCAAAAACAATTAATTCTTTCTTGATATTCTAAAATGATAAGTAATTATAATGGGACAAAAATGATTAACCTTAAAGATACTTAGACTCCAATAGAGATAATTTTAGAGTAAAAAAATTATTGCTAAATTTTAAAATAAACAATATAATATAAGCAGTAAGTAAATAAAATAGTGATAAAATATAGAATAATTACTGAGAATTACATAATTTAAAATTTCAGCTCAATTTATATTTATCTGTCCTTTATCTTTGTATTTATTCTTGTCCATCTTTTTTCTTCCTCCTATCTCTTTTTCTACTTCTTCTTCTCCTCAGTCTTCTCTTTCTTTTTCTTTTTTCTTTTTTTCTTCTTTTTCCTCATTCTCCTCGTTTTCTTTCCTTTTTTCTTTGCTCTCTTCTTTTTTTCTTCTACCTTTATTGCTATTCTTTTTTAAATTGAGATTCAAATACATATTATATAAATTATTATAACATTAGTATCTAAGATAGTTTGGCCTAGTAGTTGAAGCACATTAAGTCCCACTTTAGTGATTTTAAAATTAAGTCATGACCCAGATTGAAAGAAATTAATCTCTCATCTAATCATAAAACGGGAGTGTCAGAAGAAAGAAACACTAAACTTGCAGGATTTACTAGCAACAATAAACAAGTATTGGCACCCAAATTAATGCTTTGACTATTGACTCGTATAAGTTCTAGTAGTTTAACTTAATCTATAAGTTATTTTTGTTTTTTAAAAAAGGGTAGTACTCTAATTTCTTAATGCTTTTAATTTTATAGCATATATTATCATATTTCAAATCTGAGAAAGTGAAAGAGAAGGAATACCATAGCAAGTGAAAATTACGCTCAAGTACTTAAAACATTTTTAAAACAGAAAAATTGCACGCATATATCATCTTTTTATAATAATAATATTAACTTTCACGTATCGTATTAAATCAATCTTTTTAATTTTTTAATGAATGAATCCTTTTAATTTAAGAAAAGAATGAAATCTTCGTTTCATTGTCATGATTAGAAGATTTGGAAAAGAAAAAAAAATGCATCTTTTATAATTTAAGCTAAGTATTCAAATTTTTTTTATCAACAAAAATAAATAATAATGATTCAAAAATGCTAATTGAACTAGCTTTCAGAATAGATATCAGTATCGAGGGGAATGGAAACAGACCGAAAATATGTTTTTCAACTTCCCATTGTATAGTGAAAGGACACCTACCCACTTTTAGAAGTGGCCTTAGAACCGTTGGATTAGGAACTAGGAAGTGTAAAGGAAGATACATACTCTGTCATGGTTCAAAGATGGTCTAAAGCTCGGAGTCTATTGGATTGTATCTTTCATTTTCCACGAGAGCAGGAAAAAGACAAAAACAAAGGCAATTGACTATTGTTTTGCCGTGTCAGCTGGACCAGGGATGTAAATGAATCGGGTGTTCGAACTCAGCTGAAAATACATTCAAAAAGATTCGATTCATATCCAGCTTGAGTCGGCTCATTTAGCAAATGAGTCGAACTCGAGACTAATGATATTTAACTAGAAAGCTTGTTGAAGCTTGTTAAGCTTTTATATACACATATATGATATTTATTTTAGGTTTACTCGAGTTCCCAAATCTTAAGTTGAGCTGGAACTCAAAAAATTTTGAGTAAAACTTGAGTTTTGAGTTCAGCTCGAACTTTCATCGAGTCGAGATAAAATCTAAAATCTTTAGGCTTATTGACTTTCAAGTCGAATTAAATTCTGTCGAGCTGAGTTTGACAAGTCTGAGCTTGAGTTGAATCTTTTGCATCCCTAATTGGGATTGAGATGGGGATTCCAGTACTCGGACATAGTGAGTTTTATTTAGGTTATCACATTCACATCTAAAGTCGTGTCAATTCTTCCAATTTTATATATATTCTATAAATATAAATAAATTTTTTGGTGATGCTAGCAATTTTATATATTTATATTGATTATTCTTATAAAAATATTATGATGTACTCAGATAACTAAAATTATATTATTTATTAATGAATTGTCAAATTCTTAAAAAACAATAATTAAAATTAAACACTTTTTAATTTCAATTTGATTTTTATTAGACTTTAAAAAAAAGAAAGCTCAATCTGTTTCAAATAATTAAAATTCAACTGAACTAAATTGATTTTGGTAGTATATGGTATTCAGTCAATTTAATTTACATGTAAAAGAATTTGATTTGTTCCATTTACATTTATTGGATTTAATTTAAATCAAATCGACACAATGTTGATCCATATATCTAATGTAAGCAAAATACCATCACTTCATGCACTATATTAATGTGGAAATGGGATTTAGTAGAACGCCAGGGAACCATCTATTAGGGGTGTAAATGATTCGAACTGGATCGAAAGAAATTTTAAAAAGTTCAACTCAAATCGAATTCGAGCCTGTTTATTAGTAAACAAGTAGAGCTCGAGCCTAATAATGGTCAGTTAAAAAATTCAATGAGTTTATATATATACATACACGTATAATATATCTTTTATATTTTATTCGAGTATCGTGTTTAAAATTTTTCGAATTAAATTCAAATTGAACTCGAATTTTCATTGAGTCAAGCTCAAATTTAAATTTTCAGACTCGTTAAGTTTCGAGCTTGGCATGTTTGAGCTCGACTCAATTCATTTACATATCTGATTCTACCCATTGCTCAACCAATATTCTTATTAGACTGATGATAGAAAGAAGCAAACTTTCCGAGGCTAATTTTACTTGCCTCAATTCCCCCATTTTCCATTTTATTCTTTATTAAATTGTTGAAGAGTGAGACTCCAACTGTGTCAACGGCACTCGCAACTGTTAGCAACAAATTAACATTTAAATTTCTTGTATAAGAGCAGTTTAAGTTTAGCCGTAAGTATATCATACGAATATAGATTTAAATCCAATTCTCCCATTTATCAATTCTTAAAAAATTTTAGCATTAACCCTTCTAGTTAATTTTTTTTCCTAATGATGAAGAGTTAGAGGATTCGAGTTCGAGCCTTCTAATTTTCATAAAATTGGTGAATCAAGTGAAAAGCTATTTATATTTTGTAGCCCATCATATTATTTCGCTCGCTATGCTTCCTAATGGATCATAAATAAAAATTTCAAATCCTAATATTTTTTCAATAATTTCTAATGCCAAATTTGTTATTTGATTTCGTTTTAAATTCACATTGGGAAATACTTTTTGTTTATGAAACATTCATTATTTTATGATAAAAAGCCACGAGTAAATATGATGTATGAGTACAATAAGATTGTGTTTTATTATTTTTCATTTTTATGAATAATTAAAATTTAATATTTTTTTCCTTTTATTCTTCCTCAAACTTGTACTTCTTCTAATATTTATAAATAATTATAAATTATATTATTTTTACTAATTTTCTCCCTTATTTAGTGTTTCTTTTATGTTTGTCCATACTGTATGGAAATGCATGGGTTTTCAATTTTAGCTTGATAAACTACCAAAATAGCCCATTGCCTAGTTTATTACTACCCAGAAATCGGCCCACAAAGAAAGCCCATTAAATATACAAAACCCCAGATCCGCCCTTACAATACAAACCCTAAAACACAAAATGCACCTATAAATATAATCTAGGGTTTTGTTTCTTCAAATCTCTCTAGTTTTCCACAGCCACCACTGCACAGAGAGAGAGAGGTGAGTGAAAATGCCGGCCGGTCATGGTCTTCGCTCCCGAACTCGTGATTTGTTCTCAAGGCCTTTCAGGAAGAAGGGTTACATCCCATTGACCACTTATCTTAGGACCTACAAGATCGGTGAATATGTGGATATCAAGGTTAACGGCGCCGTCCACAAGGGTATGCCTCACAAGTTCTACCATGGCCGTACCGGTCGTGTATGGAACGTTACCAAACGCGCCGTCGGCGTAGAGGTTAACAAGCAGGTATACAACAATATAATAACTCCAGTTCTCTTTTATATTTTGGTGGAAAACGATTACTGTCTATGTATTCTTGGGTTTCTTAAATTAATGAAAATAGTGTTATTTTGTTTCTTTAAATGATAGAAATGCTTTTATTTAATCTTATGGTTCCGGTTTGCATTCATTTTTTGGATTGATTTATTCTGGGTTCAAGTTTTTGTGGTTGTGTTTGATCATTAGGCGTTTGATGTGTTGTCTGTGATAGCTGTATTGTAGGGCCTGACTTCTAGGTTGTGTCATTTTTTTGGATTTGAGCTAAAATAGTTGTTAACAAGCAAGCAATTTCTATTATACTTTTGGTGATTTTGTGATCCCTCTGACGTTTTTAAGGGCCTGTGTGCTTGATGTTTACTTTGAATGCTGATGGCGTTATAGATCTTGGATTTAGACACTAGCATCCAATTACTATGTATATTCTGATTATTTATTATTGTAGCTCGAGATATCATTACAAGTAGTTGGATTATTCAGCAATTGTTGGGTCTGGTTTTATGTTTGATATAGATTGTCAATGTGATTGATATATAGAGAGCTGTTTTAAAATTTTGTTTGTTTTGTGTAGGGTTTCTTTTCTAGTCTTAAGAGTTTTAGTACCACTGGGATTGTTGTTTTGGATTAATGTACTTTCGTCCAAAGAATTCTCTGTTTAACTAATTAGATTAATTGATCTGTGGTGATTTCTTTCTTGATTTTATTTTGATCTCTATTCCCTGCATAGCTCAACTTCTAGCCTTAAATGATTAAAGCTTTGGTGTTGTTTGTGTATTATAGGTTGGTAACAGGATTATCAAGAAGAGGATCCATGTTAGAATTGAGCATTTGCAACCTTCGAGGTGTACCGAGGAATTCCGCCTAAGGAAAAAGAAGAACGATGAGCTGAAGGCAGAGGCAAAGGCTAAAGGTGAGGTCATTAGCACAAAGAGGCAGCCAGAAGGACCAAAACCCGGATTCAAGGTCGAGGGAGCAACATTGGAAACTGTTACACCCATTCCATATGATGTTGTTAATGATCTCAAGGGTGGTTATTAGAGCTACAAGTTTTAGGTTTTGTTCATGCTGTTTGGTTTGTGATGCAAACTTTTTTGTTGACTGGATTAGCTTATTCATATGTCTTTTTAAGTACTTGAAGTATTGAAGAGGTTTTTTTGATATAATGAACTATGCTTTATTTCACTTCCTCTTCAGATATATTTAATGTTCATCAAAATATATTTCCTATTAATTATCAATTTTTTGCATTTTTGTTAGCTTATTTTTGAATGTCAAATTATATATTCTGATTGAAGAATAAGACTATTTGATCTTTTAAAATTTTTGTCAGTTATTTTTGAGGTTTTGATAACCTTAAGGTGCTGGGTTATGAAGGGAATAACCGGTTGAAAATTATTTGTTTAAGCTTAATTTCTTGTTTGATTTTGAAACTAGCAATTTGTTTGGTATTTCACGAGCTTACTGATTTGACTGAACTCTCTGGATTTGTAATTTTTCATTTTTGTGCAATGTTATTGTTTTTTCTGAGTTTGAAATATTTTTCTTTCTGTTAAATTAAATTCCATTTTCTTCCAGTTTGTTTCCTGGGAAAATAGAACAGAATTGAAATACTAGAATTTGCCCTGCCCTGCGTTGGGCCGTAGGTAACTATGTATAGCAAACGTTAAAATGGGGCCGTTGTTTCTCATTTGTTTTCCATATCTGCGGCCATCTGCATTGGGCCGAAGCTTTATGGACTCACCGAATTATGGCTGCACGTTATTTCATTAACGAAAACAGAAAGATGTGAGACTAGCCACTAATAATATATTTTTTTTCTTTTTTGGAAAATAAGGATGAACTCTATTAACTAAATAACGTTCCACACCATTAAATCAGACAAGGAAACAGCAGCTCGAGCTAGCTAATAATAAGCTAAAGGTTCCGTTTTTTTTTTTTTTTTTTTTTGGCCTGCACGTTATTATGCATTAGAATAACAGAAAGATTGAGACTAGGCCACTAATAATATATTTTTTTTCTTTTTGGAAAATACAGGATGAAACTACTATTAACCAATAACGTTTCCACACCATTACAGTTCAGACAAGGAAACAAGCAGCTCGGAGCTAGCTAATAATAAGCTAAAGGTTCCGTTTTGTTTTTTTTTTTTTTGAGGAAATATTTTTTTTTTTTTTTTTTTTTTGAGAAATATTTCCCTATTTTTTATTATTTGTTGAAATAAGAAACATGAAACATATAAATTTATAAGACAATATTTATCATTATAGAAATTTCATATTTTAAAAATTTATTAATGAGAATGAGAAAATGTATAAAGATGATAAATTGAATTTGAATTTGAATTTAAATTAGACTTGCAGAATATAAAATTCAAAATGAATAACATTTTGTATTCTCTAAAATATCTATATATGAAATATGGTTTTTTTTATTCCAATCTATGTACTAAAATTTATGAGTGCGGTATCTAAATTATATCAAAATTAATGCAAAGATCTTGCTAACTTTGGAGAATTTAAATTCCTACTTTTTGATTTATCCCAATTTCAAGTCCTTATATTCAAAAGGTAAGATTTTTTCTATTCTTGCAATAGAAAAATAAACATGGATCCTTAAATTCCATTACTTTTAAGAAAATTACTATCACATCCCTAATTTTTTATGGTGAATAAAAAAAAAGTCCTTAAATCTTTAAGAATCTCAAGAACAGATGAAGAAGAAAAGGTTAAATTTGGTGAATAATATAAATAATTATAAAAATAGCAAAATATATATATTGAATTCTATAAAGTTAAATTTAGTGTATGAATGCAAATCTTTACAATCAGGTGAATTTTACTTAGGTGGACCGCCAGAAAACACATTATAACAACAGCTGGACCTAGAAAAATGTTATGAAATCTCAGTCCAAAACTATAAATTTAATAATGATGATGAGAATAGATTTTTTTTTTTCTTTTTTAAATTAACAAGTACTAAAAGGTTGCTTTGAAATCCGCAAAGAAGAAGGAAAAGGTCTTTGAAATCCTAGTCTAAAACATCATTAATAAAGGAAGGATAGGAAGGAAATTTTAATGCAAAAATTACAATGCAATTTGTGTTTTGAAAACAGACTATTTTTTCTTGCTTCCGTTCAATTTCTCTGTATTTTTCATTAACTGTCTTATGAAACGATGAAAATATCATTTTTATCTCTTCCATTTTTAACATATTTAATAAAAAACAGAGATAAACTAATTGTAGTTCTCAATCCATAAAGATCATACCGTAACTTTTCTGGTATAAAATTTTATTATCTCCTTTTCTATTTCTATTTTTTAATTAAATTAACGAAAAAATACAAAAATTGGAAAATGACATAATGGTATAAGACTAGCAGAACATAGAAAAAATTGATATATTTAAAAAAAATAAAGAGATGAACTAATTGTATTTCTCAAAACTACGAGAACTGTACTATAATTTTTTCAACTTTAATTATCATTGCAATGTAGGGGATTCAAATTATATGAATTAACTGAGAGTAAACAAAGTATTAATGGGATCTATCTCATTCTATTGTGTTTTTAATCTCAATACGAGACACCTAACTGTAAGTTCTCCGTCTTATAATGTTTTTTTCGTCTAGACACCAAAATAAATAAATAAAAAAGCTAAAGTCACCAAATATAATATTATCAAAAGAAAAAAAAAAAGGTCAGTATAAAGAAAAGAATATATGCTTGAAAAGGATTTTAATTATGACAAGTGACTTAGGGAAGTAAGATACAATTTATTCTCTTGTTGAAATTACTTTCTAGCCAATGGTTTTGCACCGGAAAACTATTGTTCTATCATTTATTATTGAAAACAACCTGAGTTGTTAATTTACAATAAGCAAAAAACTAATCTTAACTCTTCTTCCTTCATCAAACAAACAGGGCCAAAGATGAGAACTCTTTTCTGTGTTCTTCTCCTACTACTTTCAGGTTCTTTATTTATTTATTTTAATAGGCTTTTAATTTTTAAAACTCGAGTTTTCGACTAATTATATTATTATTTTTGAGACAGCTGAATCCATCCAAAGAATGGAAGGAGCGAGGATACCAGAACACACGTGCCATAAGTCGATAAAAATTAACATCTGTGATTTGCAGAAATGCACGAAACAATGTGCCAAATTACCTTCAGGTGTGGGAGCCTGTAGAAATTCCATATGTTATTGCACTTATTATTGTAAACCATCTCAAAATATAATATCTTCATAAGGCCTTATTTTTGTAATACAAGATTGAAGGCTAAGAACATGTTTCAGGTTTTAATTCCTTTTAACGTTTGTAATGTTTCAGCTTTCAGTTTGTGTTTTTTGTTAACTTATTGATTTACTATGCCTTTATCTAATTTTGTAGTTTTAATTTCTCATTAGATTTAACTTCTTTCACCATGAATACTTTTTTCTTTTTACAGTAAAAAAAAAGCATATTTGAGGAATAATTTTTTCGGCCATGTTCGGCAACAACTTTTGAATTAGCATTTTAGTGTTTGACCAAATCAAAACTCTATTTTTATTAATTGTAACATTTAGTAATATAGCTTTTATAATAGCGTTGAGAAAATTTTTCTTCCTTGACAATTATATAATATTGTTTTTTTTTCTTCCGAATTCAACTAATATTCTTTTTTATCATTTTAAATAGAAACAATAATTTTTACCCAACAATTCTAATTCAAACCGTTGTATAAATAGTTACTAACTAAAAACTAATAGCTAACAACTAATAGAACAACTAACAGCTACTAAAACAGTTAATATGTTAAATAATAATAATAAAAAAAACAATTAAACAATAAAGAAAACAATGTGTTAAATAACAGTCGATGTGAAATAATATTTGAAATACTCAAACTTTGCAATAAATGATAAATAAAAATTAAGATAAAAAAGAAAGAAGAAGAAGACGTAATTAATTAATCATCAGGCACACATTGATATGTACAATAACAAATCCAACGTTTGTGAGTGGTTTGACTACATTCTCCTTGGCTGTCTGGTTCTTGCTCAGTACACTGCCTTTGGCATTCTTGATTGTCACAAGTTTCTCCACCTGGAATTATTAAGTGGCAAGTTTCTTCTCCATTTCCTTCAGCTAATTCTATTAACAAACCTGACAAAACAAGCAGAAGAACTGGGAAAAGTTTGTTCATTTTTTATACGAGAAACATGTAATAAATTGTTCTTGTCTTGTTTGGGTTGCTAATTGTCTTAATTCAATTTCTAAATTTATAATGTGGAAGATATATGAGAAACCAAAACAGAAGATTCTATTTTTAGTGATATGGTTTTCGTTTCAGTTATTGACCTCTTCTTACTTTGTTTTTCTTTTTCTGAAATTAGAATCCTGTATTGGTCAGGTCAGTACG